>ONZH01008936.1:0-20000 GCA_900303285.1 Rhinella marina
GATCAATGGCTGACCCACGTCAACTAACGGTGGGAAGTGTGGTAGCAGACAATGGGAGGAACATTGTCTCTGCAGTGCAGCAGGGAGGGCTGAGTCATACACCTTGTATGGCACATGTGATAAACCTCATAGTGCACAGGTTTCTTAGATCATTTCCTGCACTACAAGACCTTATGAGGATGTCACGCAGAGTGTGCAAACACTTCAGCCACTCCTACACTGCAAGGAACACCCTGCTAAGGATCCAGAGACAGCGCAGTCTGCCCCAACATCGGCTAATCTGCGACGTGCCAACACGCTGGAATTCTGCCCTCCATATGCTGGACCGCCTGTACGAGCAAAGGTCAGCCGTTACAGACTACCTCATGGGCCAATCAGGCAGCTTCACGCCACAACTGCGACTTCCAAGTCACACACTGGCAGATGATGCGTGAAGTCTGCCAATTGTTGATCCCTTTTGAGGACGCGACTTTGTTTGAGCAGGCAGGACTATGGGGATCAACGACATCATCCCACTCGTCCATGTTCTGGAAAGTGCGCTTGAAAGAATCATCAGCGAGGATTCCCAGGCCACCCACTCCAAGGCTGACATCGCCTTGAGCCCAGAGATGGATGAAGTGCAGATGGAGGGTGAAGGAGGAGGAAGATGTGTACGCCCAGCCATTCCACACACCGCCACCTGGCTTCTCTGCCTCTCAATCACAGGAGGAGATGGAGGAATGAGGTGGTAGAGGAAGCGGAGGAAGACCCCAGCAGACCCTGGAACTATACCGAGGACAGTGGAGAGGCGCTCATTGTTCCTTGGTGCAGATGGCAAGGTGCTGCGGGAGTGTCCTGAGGAGTGACAGCCGGATTGTGAACATCCGCCAGAGGGACCAATACTGGCTGGCCACCCTGGTGGACCCTCGCTTCCACCGCAAAATAGCTGAATTTTTTCCGCCATCAGAGAGGGAGGCAAAACTGGGGTTACTACCGGGACCTACTCACCAGTCAGTTGGTCTCCACTTACCAGCGAGACCAGCCAGGTTCCCAGACAACATCCACTTGGGGGGAACCAGCGCGCTCCACTACCGCCACCACTAGTGGAGGCGTGAGAAGTCGCTACAGCCTCCAATCGCTGATGAGCGATTCCAGCTGCTGAAGAGGGGACACAACACCGGACTCATGGCGTGGACCAGCATGAGCTCACCCGCCAGGTCACTGCCTACCTGGATGGTACCCTGCCCCAAAGTGTCACCGACCCCGTGGTACTGGGCAGAGAAACTGGACATTGGCCTCAACTGGCAGAGTTTTTCTTTGGCTCTTGCTGTCCTGCCCAGCCAGTAGTGTTGCGTCAGAGAGGGTGTTCAGTGTGGCGGGTAACATCGTAACACCGCAAAGAACGAGGCTCTCTTGCGTGTTGAGATGCTGACTTTTATAAAGATGAATCGTGCCTGGATTACATCGGATTATACCACCCCCCTGCCTGATGTGAATGACTAAGTCATCAGTCACCCATCTTGTATGGCAATCCGTGTGTCCAAGAAACTGACCTTAATATTCCAAATATGTGCCCAACGTAGAAATCCGTAATTTAACTTATTAAGTAATGTTCCCCCCTTAGACCCCAAATTAAACAAAATCATCTTAAAAATTCCCTACTTAATTCGGATACATTTAAATAAACAGAACCCCATCTCCAAATTTAATGCCCATGGTGTGTTGGTCATTTAACATCTCCACACCAGCTTAATGCCTCACACCGGTGCACCGTCCAACCCATACCCCAAGAACAGTACCATCCCTAAAATAATCCCCACGACTATGCTTCACAAAGTGGGGATTTCACCTTTTGTGAACTATAGCCGTGGGGTTCTATCCCTGGCATCCGTGCCAAGGAACGCTACTCACCAAGTGAGCGGGTACTAACTGTTCTTGAGGTATTTTGTTGATATCATGAGAGTAGTAAAATCTCGCACTGCAAATCCCGATGGGGTCTTCTCTGTGCGAATGATTTCACGCCTCTCATGCAGTCACGCATGGAATTAGGCTATCTATGGGGTATATATCACGGAGGCTGCTGTCCTTCAACTGTGATATAAAAAACCTCCACAGTTAGTTACAGCAACAAACAGTTGCTGAAAGGCAGGTTAACTTGCCTTATTTACGGATGCCTTTACAATGGGATGCTTTTTTGGGGTTCTCTGCTGCCTAAAATCCACAGCGCATCGTTGGCTGATTTTATGCCACCTTCAAGAGAGGGCAGGAAGGTCACTCCCATACCCCATCAGGGGTTTTTCCCCTACCCACTTTAAAAGATAAGTCCAGGCAATTAATAACTTTCTGTGCCCTTACTTGAACCAGAAACTTATAAATTGCCCGGACTTATCCTTTAAAGGGAACCTGTCATCTCCGAAACACCCCCTGAACTAGAGTAAGCGTTGTATAGTGTAAGTGATGCTGAATCCGAATATGTAAGTTTTATCTTCAGACTCACTTCCATTCCGACGCTGTGCTCCCACAAACCTGCAGTAAAATGCACTCCGGTGCTCGCTCACATAATGGAGAGGACTCAAAGAAGAGTCCCCCCTGAGTGCATTTTACTGCAGGTTTGTGGGAGCACAGCGTCAGAATGGAAGTGAGTATGAAGATAAAGCTTACATATTCGGATTCAGCATCACTTACACTATACAACGCTTACTCTAGTTCAGGGGGGGTTCCGAGATGACAGGTTCCCTTTAAGCCAGCTGGTGACAGCACTAAAAAAACACAAAATCATACATCCATTGGGTTGGGCGGGGCACTCGGTTAGGACATCAAACTGGTGTAACAAAGATATATATATATATATATATATATGTCTCGCCAACAGCCATAGGCCCAGATTCAACAGGGTCATTTGTAAAGCGAGTGCCAGTGAGGTGTCCATTTCATGAAAATTGGACACGTATTTTTGGATAATGGAACTGGCGTAAAGCCTTCTTGAATCTGTGCCTTTTTAAATGTCCTTTATTCATCTCATGGATTCTGTGGGTGAGGTTAGCTGTCTATTTAACCGTATCCATATCCTACTAGACTAGCTGTAATGTTATAGGGTTTTTTTTTTAAGGTTGACTATCCTGTGCTGAACTCTACATCAACATTTTGTCATGTATAAAAACTGATTTTTACAAGCGTGCATATTCTTAGCTTCCAACTTCAGTTCTCTGTACTAGGCCCTTCTGGGTCCAAAAGAATACTGCTCCTACTAATACCCCCACCGTCAATTTTCTATTTGGAAACATACTGGGTGCAATCAAGAGCTGGTGAAGCTGCCTCCTCAATTTGTCTCTTCTCAACTATACTGGCCTGGGTGCTATCAAGTGCTGCCGCCTACTCCTCCGTCAATTGTCTCTTCTCAACTATACTGGACTGGGTTCTATACAAGTGCTGCCGCCTCCTGCTTATCCGTCAATTGTCTCTTCTCAACTATACTGGACTGGGTGCTATACAAGTGCTGCCGCCTCCTCCTCCTCCGTCAATTGTCTCTTCTCAACTATACTGGACTGGGTGCTACACAAGTGCTGCCGCCTCCTGCTTCTCCGTCAATTGTCTCTTCTCAACTATACTGGACTTGGTGCTATACAAGTGCTGCCGCCTCCTCCTCCGTCAATTGTCTCTTCTAAACTATACTGGACTGGGTGCTATACAAGTGCTGCCGACTCCTGCTTCTCCGTCAATTGTCTCTTCTCAACTATACTGGACTGGGTGCTATACAAGTGCTGCCGCCTCTTCCTCCGTCAATTGTCTCTTCTCAACTATACTGGCCTGGGTGCTATACAAGTGCTGCCGCCTCCTCCCGTCAATTGTCTCTTCTCAACTATACTGGCCTGGGTGCTATACAAGTGCTGCCGCCTCCTCCTCCTCCTCCTCCGTCAATTGTCTCTTCTCAACTATACTGGACTGGGTGCTATACAAGTGCTGCCGCCTCCTGCTTCTCCGTCAATTGTCTCTTCTCAACTATACTGGACTTGGTGCTATACAAGTGCTGCCGCCTCCTGCTTCTCCGTCAATTGTCTCTTCTCAACTATACTGGCCTGGGTGCTATACAAGTGCTGCCGCCTCCTCCTCCGTCAATTGTCTGTTCTCAACCGTACTGGCCTGGGTGCAATCAAGTGCTGCCGCCTCCTCCTCCGTCAATTGTCTGTTCTCAACCATACTGGCCTGGGTGCTATCAAGTGCTGCCGCCTCCTCCTCCGTCAATTGTCTCTTCTCAACTATACTGGCCTGGGTGCTATACAAGTGCTGCCGCCTCCTCCTCCTCCGTCAATTGTCTCTTCTCAACTATACTGGACTGGGTGCTATACAAGTGCTGCCGGCTCCTCCTCCGTCAATTGTCTCTTCTCAACTATACTGGCCTGGGTGCTATACAAGTGCTGGAGTACGCCTGTCTGTCTTCTGACCTGTGATTTCACTGAGACCGCATCGACTTCAACGCAGCCTATTCTTGGGCTGCTGCCACTATCTACCGTGTGTTTTTGGTGCTCTGGCATGACATGGACTGCTCCAGCGGACATCTTCAATGCTGTCAAATGTTGTCGACCTGGCTGTCGACGACTATTTTTGCACTTTGATTTTTTCCACTTTTTTCATTGTAATAGCAACTGCAACTAAACGAAACTATACCCTATCAGACTCCCACTATTGTAGCTGCAATTATTCAGCCGTTATAGCAAGGTTCGTTTTAGGTTCGTACGAATCCGAATTTCACGAAAGTTCGCCGAACCGAACCGAACTTTTCAAAAGTTCGCTCATCCCTAGTTGGGACTCAAACACAACCAAAATGAGGCTATTCTAACATGCCATTATTCTGGTCAATTTATGTTTAATGAACATGTTTTTTAAAGATAAGATTGTATGCAGATGTGTTTTAAAGGGCGAATACTAATAAGCACATCCATTATGGAAACGCTCAATAGTACAGTAGGACCAGGAACAGTGACTAAAGCTCTCCCTGTGCTAGCAGTACTCACCACTCCCTTGTCTGAATAGCAATGGGAGTCTGATCTGAGGTCTGAAAAACATTGGAGGTCTGATTGGGGGTCTAATCTGAGGTCAGAACAACATTGGGGGGTCTCATTTGGGGTCCGATCTGAGGTCTGAATAACATTAGAGGGTTTTATTGGGGCTCTGACCTGAGGTCTGGTGAATTTTTTTTTTTTTTTCCTCCTCTAAAATCTAGGTTTGTCTTAAATGCATATAAATTTAGAAGATAAATTGGGGACATATTCTTTCTCTGTGAAATGTACAATTGTTTTAAAAGGCAATAGTATTGTGTCACTTTTGTCTTGGTGGTCTCATTGACTGTATTTACAAACTGAATAACTTACTATGTGACTGTCTATGGGAGAAAATTACTTCTTCTATTTATACATTATAATTAAAATAAATTTTAAAAAAATCTCAGCATCCCATTTCGCATTCAGTGCATAACCCAAATTCACATTGTATGTTGTTCATTTCTGTTAATGAATTTATTTATAAACATAAATCAATAAATTTAGTTGTGACCATCTCATTGAATGTTTCAGTTTTATCGTTTGTCATAGTTTCCATTTCGTATCTAGTGATCAGAATATAATATTTCACCTGTAATGGGGAGCCGGCAGCACGGTCCCTCCCTGCAGCGCCGCCGGTCTCCCACATCTTTGCCGGAGCAAGGACACGGCCTGCGGCCTCGTCTCCATGGCAATGAGGAGGCGGGGAGGACCTGGCCACACACGCATCCTCAGCGCGGCCGGCGTCCTCCACCCCCTAGACAACGAGCAGAGGGGTTGAGTGCTGTCAGCAATCAGTCGGGGCTCAGGGTTGTGAATATGTTTATGGAGTTCAGGTGACGCTGGCCATGTCACATGACCTATCTGTTGGGCCTTGCTGATGGAGGTCACGTGACGTGGCCAACATCACCCATCTTTTGGGCATTTTAAACAGACAACCTGATGGCCACAGGTTGCCTGTGCTTTGGTCTTCATTACCGTCACTATTTGTGTACTATTGCCACTTCTGTTTTGACCTCGGCTTAAACTTGACCTCGTCCTTGTATCTCCCCTTGTACTACATGACCTCTTGGCTCCTGACCTCAGCTAGTATTTGACCTTGTCCTCATGTTACCCCTTGTACTGACGCTATCTCTCGGCTTCTGACCTCGGCTCGTATTTTGACTTTGCTCCCATGTTTTCCCTTGGTATTTGACGTGACCTCCTGGCTCTAGACCTCAGCTTGGTATTTATTCGTATCTGTGTGTTCTGTCTATGTCTGTAGTTATTTCCCTCTGTTCCCTTTCCCTGTTAGACCCTGAATGTATTTAAGCTAGGGACTGCCATCCAGTTGTGCCCCATCGATTAGGACGGACCGTGCAAGTAGGTAGGGAGAGTGGTGTGGGTGGAGCTCAGGGCTGCACTTTTCCCTGCCTGATACGTGACACCACCAGTCCTGATGCAGTTCAAGAAAAATATAAAGTCATGTGAGTGCTAGATTTCTGGAGGTGAGATGCTAATCCAAAGATTTATTTACCTTGCCATATTTAAAGTCGGTAAGGATTTTTCCCCTTGGGGTATGGCCACATGATCAGGTTTCTGCATGCGGTTTTGGAAGCCAAACCAGGAGTGGATTCAAAAAAGAGGAAAAGTTGTCCTGTCCTGTTCACGTTCTCCTCTTTTATGATTCACTCCTGATTTTGGCTTCCAAAACTGCATCAGGAACCCTAACCGTGTGACTCTGCCCTTAATATGGGTCAATTGGCATCTTCTTCAAGCATTATTTGTCTTCTTCTGGATCAACACTGTGGTACAATAGCAGGGGCGGACTGAAAACTTAAAGTGGCCCTGGAAAAAATACTAAAAGTGACCCCGTTTTGTAGTTGGGTCCAAATTAATGGAAGGCAGGACCAGCAATACCATATTGTGGCACATTATACCACCACAACAGAGCCAAATACCACAGTCCATCACAAAATACTGCCGGCAGCACAAAATGCATCCCCAAAAACTTCCACTGGCCGGCCGTGAGGAGGGCCCAGGTGGACCCCTGGGCATTGGCCGACCGGGAAATTTCCCTGTAAGGTCTATGGCCAATCCACCCCTGTGTTATAGGTTAGACTTGATGGTGTCAGTTTTCAACCTTATCAACTTTTTAACTAAGTCATTGGGAAAGTAATTTACATAAATGTGTACATTAATAAATGGATTAATAGAGTAACTAAGCTTTTTGGGCTTAATAAGCAGTGGATATATACTGTATATATAAGAGGAAAACACTCACACATGAATATAATGACATTCAATAAGCATATGAATAAAAAATATACTTTAGAGCTTAGTAGCACAATACATCTGCTGTTGATAAATGGAAACTAATAACATCAGTGCTATCCTGTGTCAAGACATCAAGTGCATACACAGTGCTTTTATTGTTCAAACAAAGTTGCTGTTGTTTTGGACACCTCAGTGTATTAATCAAAGTATGCCGTGAAAAGACATAGATGGTCTTCAGAAGATAATACTTTTTTTCCTTCGGTCGTTCACATTGAAATGCTTTGACAAGGACAGCCTGTTTGTCCCTGGTAAAGGAGATTGGAACCTGCATAAAGAAACTAAATTGATTTGATTCCTAACTCCCTTATCTTAAATGTTTTGAAATAGGAACATTTTTATGATTTATTGCTTGGAAGCTATAAAGTCTCTTGTTGACAATATATAGTTGTTTTGTTTGACTCTTAACCCCTGCCTTGTTATTACCTTTCCTTCTCAAAAGCTTCACCATTGAATGGTACATATAATAGCTGTCAGATTGTTATGATATTATAAAAATACAGTTCATGGTAACATTGTTGTGATCGTAATTGCAACTGCTCTAATCTTGCTTCCCATATTTGATTATTTTATTTGATATTTTGATGTGAATGGAAAACATTTCCTAGTTCAAAATCCCGCAAAAGCAATTTTGTGTAATATATACACTATTTGTAATTTTTAGTAAAGTTTGATTTTGTAAGCAAGCCTTTTTCGTTAGCATTGTAACATAAAGACTTTGGTCGAGATTTACTAACCCTATAGATGGCATAAACTTAGAGGGCAATGTAAAAAGTGTGCTGGGCCAGAAAAGTGGAGTGATTTTGCCTGTTTTGTCAGTGGAGTAGGCATTTGCCCCACATTTATTGTGCATTTGCCCTGATTTTTAGGGTGGTTTGCACTATGCTGGGCTGTTTGTATTTACAAAAGGACAGCTAGATGTTTGATGGGTAGAGCTGTACTCACTGCTGCCTGATCTTCCAGCGTGCTGCACATGTCCTGGCTGCACAGCATGAGGACATAGTAGGTGCACTATGACCTGACACTGTATGCAGTCAGGTCGCAGTGCAGGGATCTGAACTCTGATAGGGGTCTGATATGAGGACTAATGGAGGTCTGATATGGGGGTCTGACCTGAGGTCTGATGGGGTCTAATATTGGGGTCTGATCTGAGGTTTGATATGGAAATCTGATCTGAGATTTGATATGGAAATCTGATCTGAGGTTTGACATGGGGGTCTAATCTGAAGTCTGAAATGGGGGTCTGAACAGAGGTCTGATATTGGAGTCTGATCTGAGGTCTAATATAGGAGTCTGACTTGAGGTTTGATGGGGGGATGATATGGGGGGGCTGATCTGAGGTCTGATATGGGGATCTGATATCTGATATGGAGGTCTGATCTGAAGTCTTATATGGGAGTCTGATCTGAAGTCTGATAATGATTGGGGGATAATTTGGGAGGTCTGATGAAGATTGGGGGGTCATATTTGAGATCTGATGAAAAATGTATTTTTTTCTCATTTTCCTCCTCTAAAAAACACCTAGGTGCATCTTATCATAATGTGTATCTTAAAAAGCAAAAAATACGGTATTTTCAAACCCAATAGGCCAGGGATCAGCAACCTCCGGCACTCCAGCTGTTCTGAAGCTGCGACTCCCAGAATCCTCCTCTCACGTCTATGGGAGTTACAAGAATAGCTGAGTAAGTGTGCATGATGGGAGTTGTAGTTTCACAGCACCTGGAGTGTCGAAGGTTGCTGATTCCTGCAATAGGCACCCCAAAAAAAGAGCAAAAGTTAAATATTGATGCATTACCCCCTTAGACAGGCTGTCTAGATCTGCACCAGATTTATTACAGTGGCTAAGTGTCACGGTGAGCCGGCAACATGCCCCATCCTTGTTGCGCCACCGGTCTCCTGTGTCTAGTTCCAAACAGGGACGCGGCAAGCATCCTCATCTCCATGGCCATAAGGAGGAGTCGGCCACAGGCACGGCCGACGTCCTCATGTTCCTAACAACCCAGGGGAGGGGACGACCCGGCGACCTACGATTCACAAGCGTAGCCGGCCTCCTCCATTCGCTGGACAACAAGCAGCAGGGGAGCTGAGCACCAACTCCCATGAGTCGGCGCTCAGGTGTATCAAGGTTTCTGATGTGGGTCACGTGACGCTGGCCACGTCACGTGACCCCTCTGCTGGGTCTATTTAAACAGGCAGCCTGCTGGCCACAGGTTGCCTGTGATTGGTCTTTAAACCTGAACTTGCTATTTTGAACTGCTGTGACTTGGTACTTCGACTTCGGCTTGTATTGTAACTTCCCCGTCTCCTCCTCTTGTACTTTGCTACCTCTCGGATTTGATCTCGGCTCGTGTTTTTGACTCTCCTTTTGCTCGTTCCCTTGAACTTTGACGTGACTTCTTGGTTTGAACTCGGCTCGGCGATTTTATATTGTGTGTATTCTGTCTTTGTTTATTATTTTCTCCCGTTGTTCCCCTCCCTGTATGCTCCTGCACGTACCTAGGCTAGGGACCGTCGACAAGTTGTACGCCGTTGCGTAGGATGGGCCGTGCAGGGTCAGTGGTGGGGTTGAGTTCAGGGCTGTACATTTCCCTGAACTGTGACACTACGGCTGGATAATACATTTTGAGCAGGAACCATTTTTTCTAGCTCTATACCAGCTATTTGTTGGTTTATTTGGAAACAAAATTTTACTCCAAAATTGTCCAATTTTGGTGTAAAATGGCACATGCTAGATTACACTGCAAAGCTCAGTCTCTTTCTTATATGCCTCACCCCCTTTTCAGACAAAAACTTTAGACAATCTGCATCAATTTGCTCCACAATTTAGACAGATTTTAGATGCAGACACATTAGTAAATCTGGGTCTTTGAGTTTTATAAAATATGTAGATATATAGCTTAACTATTTCATGCTCTCTGTCATCTTCAAGCCTTTATAACAATTGCAGACACTGTAAATCCTATTTAAAACATGACTGTTAATAGACACAACAAAATCCAAAAATATTCAAAGATACATTTTAGACGACTGATAAATGCCAAATCATGGCCGACCTTAGGGGTGTGTGACCTGTGCAGCTGCATTGGACGAATCCCCTTTCACTCCTGAAGGCAGCACAAGACAGTCCTCTCTCCTGGGCACCCGGTCACCGGGTGCCACTGCAAACAATTTTATATCCATAGGATGCAGATCTAATTGGGCATCTACCACAGTGCTGCACAGAGAATGGGGCACAGAGCAAGGGGCACAAAGCATGGGTGTCATAGAGCATGGGGGCACAGAGCAGGCAGGATAGAGCAGGGGGCACAGAACATATTATACTATATACAGTGGGGGGCATATAGCATGTAACATTATATAAGGGGGCACAGAGCATGTGCACCTATATATTGGGGCATAGAGCATGTGGCACAGAATAGGGGGCACATCATAGGGGAATAGAGCATGTAACACTATATGAAGGGTCACAGGGCATATGGAATAGTATTCGGGTACAGAGCATGTGGCTCAGTTGGGGGCACACAGAGTGGGATATTATCTATAGAGGGGCACTTATACGTATGGCTGGTGATTAGCATTTATGATGGGGGTTAGCATTCTCTTTTGTGAAACTCCCAGCTTCCCTTTACACCTGTTCAGGACATACTGAGAACTGTAGTTTCACATTGTACCAGGGGCGGACACAGACAGCAGAGGGCCCCTGTGCAAGGAATGTACCTGGGTCCCCCCCGACCCCCCCAGTTACATTCTGCTGCAGCAACTAATACTAAGCAATATTTTTCTGCCTAAGTACTTGATTCACCGTAATACTACTCTTTAGTTCTTGATAATGTCCTCTTTTATCTTCTACTTCTCTGTATATGAAACAGTCAGGGGCGGACACAGACAGCAGAGGGCTCCTGTGCAAGGAATGTACCTGCCCCCCCTCCCACCGGACATAACCCCTTCTTTCCCTACTCAGCCCCTCTGACAGTTCATGCTCCAATGCTATCCCTTGCCCTGCGCTGTAAAGCGAAGGGCAAGGCCTGTTATGTTTACATTTTTACACTGCTAAGAGGACACGTCACTGGCACTGATGGACAGCTTTACTGGCTAGGGCGGCACTAAAGCCTGTCCATTAGTGCTGGTGATGGCACCGGACTCACTGCTAGGTGGAAGTTCCCCCTCCCCATAGTACCCCCAGTGGTAATAAGGCTCCCTACAGTGCCCTCAGTAGTAATAAGGCCCCCCTATAGGGTACCCCTAATAGAAATAATGCCAATCTATAAGGCACTCCTATGGAGCCGTCAGTAGTAATGCCCCCCACCACTGCCCACAGTATTTATAATGTTCCCTGCAGTGCCCTATGTAATAATAATTCATCCTGCCATACCCCTAGAGTTATAATATTCTCTGTAGTGCCCCCATAAATTATAATGCTTGTCCTCTACCTCCAGTCTTCTATACTATGCAGTCCCATGTAAATAACACCAGTCCTCTCCCACCAGTTTTCTATTTGATATAGTCCCATGTAAATAACCTCTCTTCCTTACAGTCTTCTATACCATGCAGTCCCATGTAAATAACATCACTCCTCTCCCTCCAGTCTTTTATACCATGCAGTCCCATGTAAATAACACCAGTCCTCTCCCACCAGTCTTCTATACAATACAGTCCTATGTCAATAACACCAGTCTTCTATATGATACAGTCCCATGTAAATAACCCTCTCTTCCTTAAAGTCTTCTATAACATACAGTTCCATTTAAATAACTTAAAGCCCCTCCTTCAGCCCCTCCAACACATAGTCCTATGTAACTTCACTCCTTACCCTCCAGTTCTCTATAATATCCAGTCCAATGTAAATAACATCACTTCTTACCCTCCAGATTTCTATAATATCCAGTCCCATGTAAATAAACCAGTAATCTCCACCCAATCTTCTGTAACATACAGTCCCATGTAACTCACACCCCTCCTCTCAGTCTCTCTAACATACAGTCCCAGTTAAATAACATATTTCCCTCACACTAAGCAGGGAGGAGGTACAATGCAGAGAACCACATCTCCCAGCATTTCTCTGGCACATACTTTCATTCCATGCCCTCACAGGTCTCCACTGCTAAGCTGCTGCCTTTCTCTGTACTGATTACATGACAGTGACCTCATCACAGCTCCTACCACCACTTCCAGTGTTGAAAAGATCACATGACTATGATGTCATCGCAGGTCTATCAGCTTTGGAGTAGAGGCAGAACGGGCAGCAGATTCACAGTAAGTCCTAATCAGCCGTCCTCTCCCACCCCTGACCTGTACAGCAAGGTTACCCTGGCAGAGGAAGGGAGGTAAAAATAATAAAATAAATAAATAAACACATTTGCTGGCACTGGAAAGGCTCTCCACCCGCTCTGGGCCCCTGTGCAGCTGAACCTGTTGCACAGGCAGTATGTCTGCCCCGGCATTGTACTGTGCTTGGTTCTATTGCTGCATTTATGCACTGTGTTTGGTTCTGGTGGTATATTTATGGAATGAGCTTGGCTCTGGTGCTGCATTTATGTAATGAGCCCAGTTCTGGGCCCGTATTTATGTAATGAGCTAGGGCAGGGAGTTCAGTGCAAAGATGCAACTACTACTACAATACTACAACATCCCCCCCACTCTGCATCAGTAGTGACAGAGTTCCCCTATAAAGATCTAAAACATCAAAAATATCACTGAAAGCCCATACGCCCATACTAAGTTATGCTATGGGACTCCATGAAATCTGTGTACACCCCTGATGTGAAATATTATTATACCACTATGCCTGGCCTTGAAAGTATTTTCCTCTGACTATTTTATGGTTGCCAACTAAAAAAAAGTCTGACTCCTAGGAAAAAATAACCTGAATGGAGATTTCACCTTTGAAGTCTCTAGATTGGAGGTTTCAGAGGCCAAGCCTTGGACTATAATACAAATTCTATAGATCGTAGCTTCTTTCAGATAAGTAAAGTAATGTATGTACATATAAAGTTACTCAGCAGGTTATTTTGATTATTTCTACAACGAACTTTCAAATTTTAAGGACAAACTTCAGATGTTGTATTGCCTCATAATACATAGTTAACATGGATTATATGGCAAAATAACAGCATCAACATACTATAAGGTATGTAATTTGCACCTGGATAGTAAATTATTTTTGCAAAATTTTCATATAAAGTTTAGCTTGACTTTGTGACTCCCAACACTTGACGATCTATTTATCATGCTGCTAAGTATCAGCATTAAATTATCCCAGCTGTTATGACAGCAACATTATTCATCAGGATTACAGACTCACTTGAAGACTGCTTAGAGCTGTTACCTTCTTCTGGGTTTTATTGATTCTTTTCTATAACAAAGTGAGGTGCTATGAAAATGCGTTTTGAGCATATTGATCATGTTAAAACCTTTGCACTTGTGCTGATTAAATGGTTATTTTGAAATCTGCACCTCAGTAGAGACTGTCATTTCAATAATGTAAGAAACACAAAATGGTATTATTTGTCAGCTGAACATATTATGTTAAAGAGATGATTGGAGACATTCGGGACACCATTGTTGCTCCCGTCTCCATGCCACATTGTCTAAAGAACATAGAGCTAACTTAGGAGACTATTTACAGTGATGCTTGAAAGTCTGTGAACCTTTCAGAATTTTTTATACTTCTGCATAATTTTGACCTAAAACTCCATCAGATTTTCACACAAGTCCTAAAAGTAGATAAAGATAACAAAATCACTCAAATGAGTCAAAATATTAGACTTGGTCATTTATTTTTTGAGGAAAATGATCCAATATCACAAGTCTGTGATTGGCAAAAGTATGTGAATCAATAGGATCAGGAGATAATTTGAAGGTGAAATTAGGATCAAATGTTTTTAATCAATTAAATGACAATCAGAGGTTATCGGGTGACCCAAAAGAAAGAGGATTTAACATAGTCTGATCTTCACAATAAAAAAAGAAGAGTCGTTGATGCATGTTTGTAAGTGACATAAGGGACGGCTTGGTAGGGAAGGTTTGCTTGTTTGCTGATGACACAAAAGTGTGTAATAGGGTTGATGTTCCAGGAGGTGTCGGTAATATGGAGAATGATTTATCTTTATTAGATAAGTGGTCAAAACAATGGAAACTGCAGTTCAATGTTTCCAAATGTAAAATAATGCACTTGGGGAGAAGAAACCTCTATCTGAGTATCGTATTGGCAGTTCTGTGCTAACAAAGACTTTAGAAGAAAAGGATTTGGGGGTAGTCATCTCTGCCTCAAAATGAGTAACCAATGTAGCCAGGCGGTAGGGAAAGCAAATCGTATGCTTGGCTGCATAGCTAGAGGTATAACAAGCAGAAAGAGGGAGATTGTGATCCCTCTGTATAGTGCTCTAGTGAGACCACATCTGGAATACTGTGTTCAATTCTGGAGACCTCACCTGCAAAAGGATATTGCTAAAATAGAACGGGTCCAAAGAAGAGCTACAAAAATGGTGGAAGGTCTAAAGCATAGAACTTATCAAGAAAGACTGAGAGTTCTTAATATGTATAGTCTGGAGGAAAGAAGAGAAAATATTATTTCACTGAAAGAGTAGTAGAAGCTTGGAACAAACTTCCAGCAGAGGTGGTTGATAAATCCACAGTAACTGAATTTAAACATGCCTGGGATAAACATGGATCTATCCTAAGATTAAAAAAAAGGATAATAAAAGGGCAGACTAGATGGACCAGGTGGTCTTTTTCTGCCGTTAATCTTCTATGTGTCTATGTTTCTATACTCATCAAGCTGGAAAAGGTTAACAAACCTTTTGTAAAGAGTTTGGACCAATCCACAGTTAAACAGATTTTATACAAGTGGATGAAGTTCAAGACCATTATTACCCACCCCAGGTCGACCAACAAAGATCATGACAAGAGCAAGGCATGTAATAGTCTGCAAGATCACAAAGGAACCCAAGGTAATCACTAAGCAACTGTAAATGGTCATCATTCCACCATCAGGAGGACAATGAAAAACAATGGTATGCATGGCAGGACTGCAAGGAGAAAGCCGCTGCTCTCCAAAAATAACATATGCTGTCCATCTGCAGTTTGCTAAAGATCACCTGGACATACAAGAAGGTTATTGGAATAGTGTTTTGTGGACAGATGAGACTAAAAATTTTTGGATCAAATAAGAGCGTTATAAAAAGGAAAACACTGCATTCCAGTATTAAAATCTCTCCTGTTTGTGAAACGTGGTGGTAGTACCATGGTTTGGGCCTGTTTTGCTGCATCTGGGCCAGTACAGCTTGACATCATTGATGGAACAATAAACTCGGAATAATACCAGCAAATTGTAAAGGAAAATGTCAGGACATCTTTCAGTGAGCTGAAGCTCAAGAGAACGTGGGTCATGCATTTGTTTAATTTGGTTATCTTTATCTACTTTTAAGACTTGTGTGAAAAATGGATGTAGTTTTAAGTTAAATTTATGCAGAAACATAGAACGTTTTGAAGGGTTCACAGACTTTCAAGCAACACTGTAATAGATTAAACTTCCTGTACTGCAGAAACATTAACTATTAACATTACAAGATTCTTGTAATGTCGATGGTAAACACATTGGACAACATTTATGAAACAGTCTGAAAGAAAAACTGGGTTTGTTGCCCTTAGCATCCAACTTTCAATTCTTATAGTGCCCTTGGAAAATTAAATCTGTGCTGTGATTTGTTACCATGTTCAACATCCAGTTTTCTTTTTGACAGTTTCATAAATCTTCCCTCATTTTTAAAGATGTGCTTATATATTTACATTAAACAACTGATGTTCCAATTATGTTTTAGTTTCAATTGAATAATTTAAAAAAATATATTTTTTTAAATTAATATTGGGTAGGATAAATTAAACAAAATATGTTGTGTATTCTCATGTAAATTTCATTTTTTTAACTTAAAATTTTAATTTTTTTTCAAAAAGGATTTAAATAACAAAAATTAAATTTATTTTTTACATTTAAAAGATTAAATATACTACAAATTATTTAATATTTATTTTATTAAATAAAAAAAGTGTTTTGTTAAAATTACATGTTTTATTATTTAAAAAATGTAACCTATTTTGAACAAATTGCACTGGCTAAAAATAAGCACTTTGATTGCTAACAAGCATTCATAGTTACACTTATGTGCATCTGTCTTCTTATACTTATTATACTACCACAGATTAACCGATGAAAGAGCAAATGCATGATCATTGAGAAATTATATTTTTCTAAAATGTTTAAAAATCATTTGCCAGCGGGAGATTGTGCCGTGTAATAGGAACACAGCTGCTGGCAAACAATGAGATAATATTTGGATGAGCTATGGCATTAGCAATGGCTCGTCCTTATACTGGGGAGGAGATCACTGCATGTAATTTCAGCTGTGTCCTCCTCTTGCGAACATGCGATTGCCAAGAAGGAACAATTTAAAAATGCATGTTTCAAACTAGTTCATAAGGTTATATACACTATAAATTAATCAGCAATTTATAGTTAACTAGCACTTGTTCAAACACTTTTTTTCGACAATCTGGCTATCTATATTACATGTTCTTATCCTGCAGGTAATTGTTGGAAGGGAAGCATTCCATCCAGGCAATAACGTGCTCATTAGAGGAGGAGACTGATACTGTTACATGCAGCCATCTCATCCAGTTTAGGGACAAACGATTGTTAATGCCATCACTCATCCACATAATGTATCATTTATGCTTACATCACCAGTATATAAATATTTATTTTACCATCACGTTCATCAGGAAATACCAGTAATATTAGCATATACAGTGAGCTTCTGACTATCCAAATTGTGTCATGGAAAGGCCCACATTACATGTGGAATTAATGCAAAACCTGTGTCTGCCATTATTACAATTGGACCGGCTGGAGCAGAAGAACCTAGCAGTCATCTGGGCTCTGGCAAGACAAATTAGCTGGCACAAAGTTGTTCACCAATTCTGGAAATACAGAAGATGCGGGATTCTCCTGTACTTCCATAGACCCCACTATCAACAATAATAAATCTGTAATTACTGTCAACCAAGGCCAACAGCACTACAGAAAAATATTGTTTAAAATCAAAGTATTGTGACTCTGTGTGAGGAGACTTTTTAACACGTGTGTGTTTGCCATCCAATGCCCCTATGCAGTTTGGAAACTAAGCAGATTGATAAAAACCCGTCAGCAATTCTCAAACTTCCGCTTTGGGTTGGGGCATCACCACATCTCTGAGTCACTGCCAAAAAAGTTGACATAAAGCGACGATCCCAGATATGGTTGAGATTCTCAGCAGATACTCGTAATACAGTGAAGCAAAAGAGTTACAGGAAGCAAGGAACCTGTGGAGAGAAAATAAAAATTGGTTCTGGACTACACAATATAAATAGAAACATTTATTTCCAATAATAAGTAAATTACATAGTTACATAGTTAATACGGTTGAAAAAAAGACATAAATCCATCAAGTTCAACCAAAGAATAGGTGGAGACGCAAATCCCAGAAGGAAGTGAGACAAAATATTTCTACACATTTTCATAAGCATTAAAGGGGTTGTCCAAGTTCAGAGCTGAACCCGGACATACCCAGGATTTCACCCAGGCTCCCTTGCCCTGCGTTGGATCGCGCAAGGGCTCTTTTGTTTAGAAACACACACTGCTTCCACCCAGCAGTGTGTTCGGTGACGTCACTGGCTCTGATGGGCCGGCTTTAGCGCTGCCCTAGCTGTTTTACTGGATAAGGCAGCGCTAAAGCTCACCCATCAGTGCCAGTGACGTCACCAGGCTCACTGCTAAGTGGAAGCCTCTGCCTGGCAGAGCCCGGTTCATCACCGGAACTGGGCAAAATGCCTTGGCCCTGAGCGATTTAGCGCAGGGCAAAGGAGAGCATCAGAGCATGAAATGCTCAGATGCTCTTGTCAGGCAGACTGCCTGGGTGAAATTCTGGGTATGTGCGGGTTCAGCACTGAACCCGGACAACCTCTTTTAATGTTATTTACTTTTAAGAATTCATCTAAACCCTTTTTAAAACTGCCCACTGTTCTTCTGTGGCCACGTTCTGGGGTAGACTATTCCACAGATTCACAGTTCTTACAGTAAAGAAGCTTTAATACCTCTGGAGACTGAACTTTTTCTTCTCCAGTCGGAGGCAGTGCCCCTTGTCTTTTGAGGGCATTTTACATGGAACAGTTTTTCACTGTATTTTTTGTATGGCCCATTTATATTTTTGTATAGGTTAATCATGTCCCCCCTTAGATGCACCAACACTTTGTAAAGTGGTAATATTACATCCCTGCCCTGCGAGTCCATGCCTCATTTAATGCATGACAATATCCTGGTAGCCTTAGAAGCAGCTGATTGACACTGTATGCTGTTACATCCCCTGCACTGAGATTATTACTACCAAGATGCATAACTTTACGTTTATCCACATTGAACCTCATTCGCCAAGTTGATGCCCAAATCACTCAGAGTGTTCAAGTCAGCTTACAGTTTATGGGAATCTTCCATCTGCAAAAATAGAAATGGTGCTATTAATCCCCTCCTCGATATCATTAATAAATAAACTAAATAATAGAGGACCCGGCACTGAATCTTGGTGTACACCCCTTATAACCTCAATAGGACAAGAAGCCTCTTCTGCGCCTCATGTTCGTGTCCTGGAAAATAAGGGGTGAATATAGAGACTCCAGCAAATTATTAAATGTGGCCACCAACATACGGCAGTAACCCTGGAATTTTTCATGCTGCTGACGCAAGTCGCCGTAAAAAGTGTAAAAGTGGCCCTTCCTGAGCCACTGGGAGACAATGAGCTCACTGCCTCTGCCTCCTCCCCGATTCTTCAGGTAGAATAGGTAACTGGAGTCTAAATTTCTGAAAAATGAGCCAGTACAGGGCAATCTCTTTCATAATAGACATGATAAATGCAAAGAAATAATATCAGAAACAAGCACAAGTTTCAAACAAAGCTCTCAGTGTCGTCATAACCAGAGAAAACGGCGCCTATGTGATCATGTGACTATTCTTTAATCATATCACCAATAAACTTTGTTAATATTACACCTTCCATTTTTTTTGCGGATCTTCAAAATACGAAAGACTTATGGAAACTTTTTTTGCGGACATGCGGAAGATTTTATGGGACAACTTATCCAGATATTTGCGGACTGCAAATAACATATGGCCATCTGAATGAGCCCTTAAATCTAATAAATTAGTCATCTCTTTACCGTGCAATCTCTGAACCGCAGTTGACAATATATATTTGATTTGACTTCATTAACCACTTTCTTTGTTTCTTTTTTAATTTAGAACATTATGTATGGAAAGTATATCTGGAAAATTCTGAACAATATGTGTGTGATTATAAAGTTTCTTAATGAATAGAATCGCAACCGCTATTTAGAGAAATAATTGGAAATTGAATGTATGGTAATACATTTAAATGCATAATGAAATTTATAGGGTTTGCAAGATACTGGAAGGATAATTAGAAATTGGAAAATTACTTTGAAGACAATAAAGCATTTCACTGTGCATTTTCATGTTCTTAAATAGTCTTGTAGTCTTTTCAATACTTCAGAACTTAAAAAGCTGTTAGATTGGGACTATTTGTTCAACATATTCCATCTAGGTGTTCAAATTATCACAGTATATGT
>ONZH01008936.1:25000-36223 GCA_900303285.1 Rhinella marina
CCGGAAAAATGAAGGCATAAGTAGCTGCAGCGCTCACCAGTGTGACCACCACCAGGTCAAGTCTGAATTCTGGCAGCAGAGGGCAGTGGAGCTTAACCACGGCAGCCAGCTTGGCCTACAGGAGGCAGGAGCGTCCTCTTATGTCCTTCTGCAGTAGTTCCAGCGAGGAGGACTTCAGGTCCCTCATCTGAGGAACCCTTCTACTGGCTGTCAGTCTGGCTGATTTAAAGGACACCTCTGGACCTATGGGAGCCACAACATGGACTGCACCTGATGGGTGAGAGCTAGTTGGCACTTGTTTTTAGTTTATCTAGTTTGTATTGCCCCCTGTTTGACTGTGTTTCAGTGTTTTATGCCAAGCAGCCACGATGAGAGACTCAAACGTACAATCTGAGCCTATTATGCTTGCAAATGTAAAATTGATTGCACTAAAATGTTTGCATAATTATGTCTTTGCAGTATTTTAGCAATAATGTTTTTACAGGTTCAGCAATATTCAAGCACTTTAGCCCATTGTGTGTATTCTTTTTCAGGTACTGCAATGTGTCCTATTATGCACTTATTGTATGGTGTTTTTAGTAAATTAAGCACTTAGCCGGATAGCTACTACTTTTCTACCTCATATGGTTTGCCTCTGACGCAATCACGAGTCAATAGTACGCTAAGGATTTGTACACACTTTGTATGCTAGTGCTTACGCAATCAGTTCAGTAGTGTACTTTTAACAACGCTTAGGCCCCTTTCAAATGAGAGTGACGGATTAGGTCCGGATGCGTTCAGGGCGCGCTCAGGAAAACTCGCATCATTTTGCAAGCAAGTTCAGTCAGTTTTGTCTGTGATTGCGTTCAGTTGTTCATTTTTTTCCGCGCGGGTGCAATGCGTTTTGATGCATTTTTCACGCGCGCGATAAAAAACTGAAGGCTTACAAACAACATCTCTTAGCAACCATCAGTGAAAAACGCATTGCATCCGCACTTGCTTCAGGATGCGATGCGTTTTTCAATGAAGCCCCATTCACTTCTATGGAGTCAGGGCTGCGTGAAAAATGCAGAATATAGAACATGCAGCGTTTTTAACGCAACGCAGAACTGATGCGTGAAAAAAATGCTCATGTACACAGACCCATTGAAATAAATGGGTCAGGATTCAGTGCGGGTGCTATGCGTTCACATCACGCATTGCACCCACGTGGAAAAGAGACCTTAGACTGTATGTTTGTAATATGTGCAGGAATGTTTGCAAAACAACTATTATTTTTTAACGCAAATTCGAATGAATAAATTCGTATTAAGAACGAATCTGGTCATAAATTCGTTGATTATTCACCGAAGCAAATTTTTGATGATTCGCTCATCTCTAGTAGCTAGTAGTTTTTAGGGAACTGGCTTGCACTGTATGGGACTCATTATGACTGGAACTGTATGGGTACTCACAGTGGCGTGCCAAGCGCGGGAAGATGGGGGGGGGGCAGTCAGTGTTGGACTGGGATGCCTAGGGCCAACCATACGGATACGTTCAAATATTACCTGCTCACACAAAGCAAGATGCTACCAGATGATTGAATATGGGGGTCCCTGTATCAACTTTGAGAAGGTAGGTCCTGGGGAAAAGAAGACACTGGTAGTTTCCCTCTATACCTAGAAGTCATCTCTGAGATTTGATAGTGCCTATAATAATAAACTGGGGAGTTTCTTTAATAATCTATCAAATTTTTTATATGAACATAGGCTGCTTGAGGCGCTGTACATTGAATATATGTACATATGTAGTGCAGTAAGTCTACAGTGTTATGTGCCACTTGTGCAGGGGGTGGGAGACCAGGGGCCTGTGGGCCATTGCGAGCCGGGCGACAGTTCGCTGCATAGCACGAGAGCCTATGACTCCTATGCCCGCAGTTCAGACTCGTAGACCTCAGGTTGGTAGACCTGAAGCCTATGAGGCAGGAGATCGTTATGATATCACCGCGACCTCCTGCGCCGACTCTTGCTCAATAATGTAATGATGCAGCACAGGAGGGCACAGTGATATGTTTGCAACTGCCTTCTCAAGATGGGGGAACTCAGGAGAGGCACTGACAGAGAGCGAAACCAGGTGAGTTTTTTTTTTTTTTTTAATATATCCATTCTAATGCTGGCAGTACTAGGGCCACTAGGGGGGGGGAAGGGGGGGCAACTTTATATATGTCACAGAGGAGAAATTATATATACTAATAACACAGAGGAAGGGGGGGCATCATATATTATAATAATACAGTGGGGGGCATTATATATTATGCTAATACACAGGGGGCTATTATATATTATACTAATACAGAGGTTGGCACCGAGTTCCAGCTCTCTAGGACTTACCGTTCCTGAGATATACCCAAAATACAACCTGCATTAGTCAATATTAGCCTGAAAGTCTTTCTCTTCAAATCCCAACTGCCATACACACGGTCACATGTCCTTTATCAGCCAATAGAAGCTTGCAGGCCCTTCATCTCCACATACACACAGTTTTATTGCAGGGTTCCATAACAACCCAGCCATTTTTTTTCACTGCTGTAAGTCAGCTTTAAAGGGGCAGAGCAGAAGAAACTGGGTGAGAACAAGAAAGATTTCGGAAATAGGTTTTCGCTCTGTATAGTAACCAGGCTGGTAATGAGAGGTAATTAGCAGCCAGCTGAGAAGCTCAGGTAAATAGCTCCCCAAAACACAATTCAGTGCTTACCTCCCACAGGCCTTGGCGCAGCCTGCTTCTTACACACGGTCACATACACACATATTTGTGTGTATTTTCTTCACTGTCATAAGTCAACTTTAGTCTACGGCTGCATGACACATAGGGCACAACTACACACCTACATGTGTTGCGCAACATTGATGTCGCACCAATGCTGCGCAACAATTTTTATAATGATAGCCTATGGTGTTGCACTGCGACATGCGACATGAGACATGCTGTGACTGCGACGTGACAGTAGCAGCTCTAGCCTTAAAGGGACAAGGAGCTGTGGAGGTCACTGTTAAGGAGACAGAGGCTACTATTAATGGGGCAGCTGCTGTGGAGGTTACTGTTATAGGGGCAGGCCACTGTGGAGGTCACTGTTAAAGGGACGTGCACTGTTGAGGTCACTGTTAAGGGGGCAGGGACCACTATTAAAGAGACAGCTGCTGTGGAAGTCACTGTTAAGCCAGCAGGGTACTGTGAGGTCACTGTTAATGGAACAGTCTAATGTAGCAGTCACTGTTAAAGGGACAGGTGCTGTTGAGGTCTCTGTTAAGGGGGCAAGGAACAGTGTAGGTCACAGATAAGGGGATGGTTCCCTATGGAGGTCAGTCTTAATGGGTGGGATGCTGTAAAGGTCACTGTTAAGGAGGAGGGCCCCTGAGGAGGTCACTGTCAAGGGAGTGGGGTGCTGTGAAACTTACTGTTAAGGGGGTGGGCTGTTGTGAATGTCAAAGTTAAGAGGATGGCCTGCTGTGGAGGTCCCATTCTAAAGAAGCGGGGCACTGTGGGGGGGGCAGTGTTAAGGGGTGGGGGGCTTTGGAGTTCACTGTTAAAGGGGTGGGGTGCTGTAGAGGTCACTGTTATGGGGATACTGTCGATATGTTTTAATGGCACACACAAACATTAAATGAAATAGATGAAATATACCAGTGCTAGTCTCTTAGATATATAAGAAGAGTTTTTGTCTGTCTGTCAGTCCGTCTGTCTGTTCTTTATACGCGACCAAACAATTAGACCGATCTGCACCAAATTTGGCACGCAGGTACATCAGGTGTCTGGGAAGGTTTTAAACCAGGTCTCAGCTCTCTAGGACTTACCATTCCTGAGATATTCCCAAAAAATGACCTGCATTAGCCAATATTAGCCTGGAAGTCTTTCTCTTCATATCCCAACTGTCATACACATGGTCACATGTCCTTTATCAGCCAATAGAAGCTCACAGGCCCTTACTCTCCACATGCACACAGATTTACTGCAGGTTTCCATAACAACCCAGCAATTTTTCTTCACTGCTGTAGGTCAGCTTTAAATAGGCAGGGCAGAGGAAGCTGGGTTAGAACAAGAAAGACTTGGGAAATAGGTTGTCGCTCTGTGTAGTAACCAGACTGGTAATGTGAGGTAATTAGCAGCCAACTGAGTAGCTCAGGTAAATAGCTCCTTGAAACACAATTCAGTGCTTACCTCCCACAGGCCTTGGCGCAGCCTGCTTCTTACACACAGTCACATGCACACAGTTTTACTCCAGGTTTCCATAACAATATTGCCATATTTCTTCACTGCTGTAGGTCAGCTTTAGGCTAGGGTTTCACTATGACATGTGTTGCGCGACAATAAGCCGCACGATACATAGCGCACAACTACACTGCTACATGTATCATGTAACATTGATGTTGCACTAAGGTCATGCAACAATTATAATGATAGTGTATGGTGTTGCACTACGGCATGCGACATGCTGCAACTGTGACGCAACAGTTTCAGAAAAATTCATCTTCGATGGATTTTTTGCTACTGTTGTGTCGCAGTCGCAGCATGTCGCAGTGAGACACTATAGCCTATCATTATAAAAATTGTTGTGCGACATTGGTGTGACAAAATGTCGTGAAACACGTCGTCATATAGACCTAGCCTTAAAGGGGCAGGGCACTGTGGAGGTCACTTTTAAGTGGGCAGGGGTCACTGTTAAAGGGGAAGCTGTGAGGAGGTCACTGTTAAGGACTCAGGGGCCACTATTAAAGGGGCAGCTGCTGTGGAGGTTACTGTTAAGGGGGCAGGCCGCTGTGGAGGTCACTGTTAAAGGGACCAGCACTATTAAGGTTTTTGTTAACATGACAGGGGCCACTATTAAAGGGGAAGCTGCTGTGGAGGTCACTGTTAAGGCAGCAGGGTACTGTGAGGTCACTGTTAAGGGAACAGGGTACTGTGGCAGTCACTGTTAAAGGGACAAGTGCTGTGGAGGTCTTAATTAAGGGGCAAGGAACAGTGGAGGTCGCAGATAAAGGGACGGTCCCCTATGGAGATCAAAGCTAAGGGGCGGGGTGTTGTAGAGGTCACTGTTAAGGAGGTAGACCCCTGATGAGGTCATTGTCAAGGGAGTGGAATGCTGTGAAACTCACTGTTAAAGAGGCGGGCTGCTGTGAATGTCAAAGTTAAGGGGATAGGCTGCTGTGGAGGTCCCATTTTAAGGAGGGCACTGTGGGGGGATCAGTGTTAAGAGGTGGGGGGCTGTGGAGTTTACTGTTCAGGGGGCTCACAGGCTTTTACTCTCCACATACACACAGTTTTCTTCACTGCTGTAGGTCAGCTTTAGACCAGAAGTACACACTGTTAATAAGTCGCACAACAATAAGTCGCACGACACATAGGGCACAACTACACTGCTACATGTGTCATGCCGCATTCATGTCGCTCCAATATCGCTCAACAAATTTTATAATGATAGTCTATGGTGTTTCACTGCAAAATGCTACATGCCGCGACTGTGATGCGACAGTCGCAGAAAAATTCATCTTGGATAGATTTTTTGCGACTGTCAAGTCGCAGTCGCAGCATGTCGCAATAAGTTGCAGTGTAACACCATAGCCTATCATTATAAAAATTGTTGCGTCACATTGGTGCAACAAAATGTTGCACGACCCATGTCGTCGTATAGCCCTAGCCTTAAAGGGGCAGGGTGCTGTGGAGGTGACTGTTAAAAGGGCAGGGGCCACTAAAGGGGCTATTAAAGGTAAAAATGCTGTGGAGGTCACTGTTAAGGGGGCAGGGGCCACTATTAAAGTGGCAGCTGCTGTGGACGTCACTGTTAAAGGGGCAGGCACTGTGGAGGTCACTGTTAAAGGGGTGTCCACTGTGGAATGTTACTGTTAAGGGGGCAGGCTGCTGTGGAGGTCACTGTTAAGGGGGCAGGGGCCACTATTAAAGTTGCAGCTGCTGTGGAGGTCACTGTTAAGGGAGTGGGGCACTGTGAAGGTCACTGTTAAGGGAACGGAGTACTGTGGCAGTCACTGGATTGGTGCTGTAGGGGTCTCTGTTAAGGGGGAAGGGAACAGTGGAGGTCACAGATAAGGAGACGGTCCCCTATGGAGGTCAGTGTTAAGGGGCAGGCCCTGAGGAGGTCACTGTCAAGGGAGTGGGGTGCTGTGAAACTCACTGTCAAGGGGCGGGCTGCTGTGAAAGTCAAAGTTAAGTGGATAGGCTGCTGTGGAGGTCCTATTTTAAGGAGACATTGCATTTTGAGGGGTCAGTGTTAAGGGGTGGGGGGCTGTTGAGTTCACTGTTAAGTGGCGGGGTATTGTAGAGGTCACTGTTATGGGGGGCTGTGTACAGTAGTTCACTGTTAAGGGGGTGGGTTGCTATAGAGGTCACTGTTATTCGGGACACTGTCGATATCTTTTAACGACACACACAAACATTAAATAAAATAGATGAAATATACCCGTGCAAAGCCGGGTCCTTCTGCTAGTATATTACGTGAATACAGAGGGGACCATTATATATTATACTAATACAGAAGGGGCTATTATATGTTGTATTAATACAGAGGAGACCATTATATTATATAAATACAGAGGGGGCCATTATATATTATACTAATACAGAGGGAGGCTTCATATATTATAATAATACAGGGAGGGACGTTATATATTCTACTACTACACAGGGGGTCATTATATATTGTACTAATATAGAATGGGCACTATACTGTATATTATACATTATATATTATACTAATGCAGAGGGACCATAATATATAATAATAATAATACAGAGGGGCCATTATATATACTAATAATACAGAGGGGGGCATTATATATTATAATAAGGGGGTCATTTAATAGTCTAATAAAATGGGGGGGGGAGGGGGGCACATTATATTTTGAAAACCAGTACAGAGGGGGAAATATGCTAGCAATAGAGAGGGGCAGGGCTGGCAAACCGGGTCCCCTGCTTCAGTCTGCAGATCGCAGTCAGGACTCCAGAGTGGGGAATTTCCTGCTTAGGAGTCCCTGCTCTGACTCAGTGTTATGAACGTGAAAGGGGTATTCCCAAACATGGTCATTATGCTTGGGGGACACCCTGTGTATATATGTCTAATTTAAACTCTCTATTTGAAATGTTTTTGTGGGGATTTGAACTCATAACCATCAACATTAAAGCCAGGAACCTTAAAAGCTATAGAGCTCAGTGCTAAGACTGTGTATAATACAAGAGAAACTGGTATGAGGTTTTTAATATAATAGAAACTTCTATGAGGTTTTTCAGCAATGGTTTAGCAATGAGTTCTATAGCCCAGTGGTTAAGGTTCCTGCCTTTAATTTTTTTTTTGAGGAAAAAATGTAAAATATGATTAAATAACAATCATATTAACCCACACCAACCTTTTTAACTTGTGTAACCAGTATTTTTTGTTGGAAAAGGTGGCAACCCTAACAGCACCCCTGCTCATGATGTTTATAGGCCTGCTCACTGAAGCAAGCTAAGCCTCATCAGGACTCACTTCGTTCATCGCAATATTCTGACCCTCATAACTTTTTTATAGTTATGTCTACAGAGATGTGTGGGGGCTCATTTTTTGTTGGACGATCTGTCGTTTTTGAAAATACCATTTTGGGGTGTGCATGACTTGATTACTTTTTATTCAATTTTGGGACATAAAGTGATAAAAAATGCTACTTTTTTAAAAATAAATTTCTGTTACGCCATTCACCATATGGGCTAACTTTTTTTTAATATTTTAATAGTATAGGCGTTTTTGTATGGAGTGATGTCCATAATGCTTTTTTTTTTGCTATTTTCAAAACTTTTTAATTTTTTTTAAACTTTTTGTTAAGTCCTTCAAGTGGACCACAACTTACAATCATCAGATGTAAATTGCTCCATTAGGCTGCATAGAAATCACTTTATCACAGTTCAGTGCTGCTACCTAGTGGCCTGAACTGGGATATACTAACAATGAGACTGAAAGCCTAGCACAGGCTGTAGCTTATTTATAGAACAGGGTGCTCTCTCTAATCTCTGTTGGGGGAAAGCACACCTCAAGAGGAATCCCGCGCTTCCGGTTTTTAACAGTCTCAGATGCTGTGAGTAAGGGGAACTCAATGTGTGAGCGGAGGGAGCATATGGGTATTCTGGGGCCATGACGGTGAAGAACTGTGTGAGGAGCTTTATGGGGTGTAAATCTGTGAGGGAGGGCCCGAATTGACAGAATGTAACTGTGTTGTTAGCACATTATTACAAGATTTGGGGCCCCACTTTTGATTTTGCCCAGGGCCACATTTTGTCTAAAACCGGCCCTGCAGGGGGGGCATTATACATATGGGCACTACAGGGGGCATTATAATACAGGGGCACTACAGGGGTCATTTTTACTACCATGGTCACTGTAGGGGGGCTTTGTAAACACTGGGGCTACTACACAGGGTATTATAGTTACTGGAGACACTATAGGGATCTTTATTACTACTGTGGGATGTATAGGTAAGCCTTACAGAGGGGCATTGATACTGCTGGGGGCACTATAGAAAGCCTTATGGGGTTATTATCTATATTAGGGGTGCTGTGGGTGCATCATTATTGAGCACAATATGGAGGACATTATTAAGGGGGTTGCTAATAGGGGTACTGTAGGGACACTATTAGTATTGAGGGCAGTCTGGGAGCTCTATTAATATGAGGAACTATCTGGATGGCAATGTTCTTTCTGCAGTATAGTATTTGGGGGCATTAGGGAGCACAGTGGGCACAGTATTGGGGAAGCAGCAGGATGAAGATGTTAGGGTACCGGGAGTGGAAAGATGATAGAAAAGTGAGGAAATAAGATGTTTGTGTTGTAAACTCTGTAGAGATGTGGCACAGCTGAAAGAGTGGTCTGGTCCGATTGGAGAAGATGAGGAAAGAGAACATCTACCTCAGAGAAGACATCACTGGATGTAAGAGGTATGTGGTGCTGTATTACCTTTAGCAGTGATGATGTATGTAATGGCCACCCAAATATCTCTAACAGTAGGGCTGAGGGAAGATGTTGGACTGAGAATTTGGCACGGGGTATTGTATCAGAGGCTGTTGCAGGCGGCACGATGATGTCATTGCACTGCCTGAGCCGGGCAGCGTACAGCATGGGACACAGGCCTGAAGAGGCCTGCATTAGCTACCTTACATGCAATAATTGGATGTTCCTGGGGAGGAGCAATCAGATCTACTATTGTTCATCCCCATACAGTTAGTTCCCTTGTTTGTCGTCTCACATTCCTGTGTACACAGGGCGATGTACCGTTTAAGTTCCACATAAATAATGTGATTCCCCGACAAACAAGAGCTTTGCTCAGTTGTCTTGTGATTGCCAGGACTTTTAAAAAAGGCAATTATCATGAACAAGGATTCATACAAACTATCGTCTCCATTAATTGTCCCAGTTCTCGACTCGTGTAAAATGCTATGTTTGGCTCAGACTTTAATCCACAAACATGATTTTTTTTTTCATTGTTGTGGAAAAAGTTTACGTTTTAATGCAAAATTGCATGAAGGCACCCATAACTGTAAAGTGCTCGGTGACATCTTCATAATGCACCAGGTGTCTACTTTGAGAAAATATATATCGGCCTGGGGGTATAATTCTTTTTTTGCATTTCATAATGTAGGTTTTATTTGTGTTTGTCAAAAGGTTGAATATTGTTTTGGCAACAAAAAGGTTAAAGGGTTATTCCCATCTCAGATGTTGGTGACATATTACTAAGATATGAAATCAGTGTCAAAAAGGTACAGGCCCCACCTCTGGGACCCTCTCAGCCAAAAGCCGACTATGTCCGGAACTCCCATAGTGGTGAATGGAGAGGGGGACATACGTGCTCAGTGTGCTCTCCATTCACTTTTATGGGAATGCTGGAAATGCTGTAGCTCTGCTATTTTCTGAACTCCCATAGAAGTGAATGCAGAGCATGTTCTCATGCGTGGTGTGCTCTCCTTCACTTTCAGCAGCCTGTTCTGCAGATAGGAGCGGATCCTAGTGGTGAGACCTGCATCTGTCCCAGTGATATTCCACCAATATCTTTGATGGCAAAACGTATTTATAGAGCTAATACCTGCTTCCCCGGTGGTCTAGAGAGCTGTCATGGGAAAATATTTACAATCCTAGTAGTCTTGGGTATGGAGAGGTTAATTTAATCATTCCTGGTGGGTCTAGGACAGGGAAGGGGTTAGTTTCCATATCCCAGATGCTTAACACGTTCCTTTTCCTATTACCTACTTGCACTGATAGCAGAAATCTGTGCAAAATTGTTTGCATCGGAGAGTGGACAGCTGCAGGCTTCTCCTTTTATTTAGGCACAGCACGGTAAGGGGGGAGATCCCTGAGTTAGAGCAGTCAGATTTTCACTGTCAAATATTTCCAATAAAATAAAATACTATGGCCTGCTTCTTTGTATTAACCATTGACGGGTCAGTTACTGGAAAGGAGGCTACTCCATTTGGAAGGTAAGCAACCAAGGATAATATAACAAATAGGAAGGGTTTGCTATTTACTGCATTAGGATCTCTTTATCTACACAATAAGGTGTGCAAACCCTGTAAATCACTCCTCCCATACAGATTTTCGGGGGGGGGTTTCAATGGTTTCTGCATTTAAAAGAGTAGGAACCATGTGAATATACCTTTCATAAAGCATCTATTGTATTTTCAATAATTATTCAACACTTTATTTGCTACCTTAGATGATGCAAAACGTATACTGATGACAATGATTCAAATAAATAATATACATTGTATATAATCAAACTGTAATATGGATCCAAGTTGAATGGAATTGTAATTTGGCATTCACATAAATCTATAAACTCATACTATTATGTCTAATGGAATCATGGAATTTTGGAAGAAAACATTTGTGTTCCAATTCCATCTAAGCTAAGTACAGTGGTCCCTCAAGATGCAATGGTCTCAGGATACAATATTTTTAACATGCAATGCTCTTTTCTGATCCATCGTAAGTTGAAACTAGACTCAACATGCGATATCTCTGTGTCCCAAGGGGAGACAAGGGTGGTGAGCCCTGCACTGAACCCCTCCTTCTTTCCCTGCCTACTTGCCTCAGTCGGCCCTAGGCAGCCGCGGACAACCACGAAGGCGGTCCCTACGCTGGATAAGTGCGCAGGAAGGGAAAGGGAACACAGGGACGGACAGACACAGACGGAACAAACACAATGTAAGCGAAGTCAGCAAGCCGGGTCAAACACAAGA
>ONZH01008939.1:0-11253 GCA_900303285.1 Rhinella marina
ACAAAAAAAAAAACAATGGTGGAATTGCTGTTTTTTTTTCCTTACCTCCCAATATTTTTATGAGGGGTGTAGTTTTCAAAATTGATTCACTTTTAGGGTTTCTACTGTAGGGGTGCCTTAGTGTGCCTTTAAATATGACACAATACCCAAAAAAGCCATTCCAGCAAAATACTGCCCTCCAAAAAACCTTTTCCTTCTGAGATTTGCCGTGCACCCATACAGCTGTTTTACAAAACATGAATGGGGTGTTTTTGTAAACTTCAGACTCAGGGTAATAAAATGTTGAGATTTATTTTGCTGCTAACCCTTGCTATGTTATAGGAAAAATTGGATTAAAAATAAAAATCTGCACCAAAACAGAAAATTGTAAATTCACCTCAATTTTCCTTTAATTCATGTGGAACACCTAAAGGGTTAACATAGCTTGTATAACAGTTTTGAGTGATTTGAGGGGTGTAGTTTCTAAAATGGGGTCATTTATGGGTGGTTTCTATTATGTAAGGACCTCAAAGTGACTTCAGAACTGAATTGGTCCTTGAAAAAGTCGGTTTTGAAAATTTTGATAGAAAATTTTAAAAATTGCTTCTTAAATTCTAAGTCTTCTAATGTCCTAAAAAAAGTAAAATGTAATTTTCAAAATGATGCCAACATAAAGTAGACATATAGAGAATCTTAAGTAAAAACTATTCAATGAGGTATCGCTTTCTGCCTGTAAAATGTAGAAGTTTAAAGTTAGAAAATTACATTTTTTTCAAAATTTTTTGTAAATTTGGGATTTTTTATAATATAAAGGTAAAACTTATCAACCCAAATTTACCCCTAACATCAAGTACGAGATGTCACAAGAAAACAATCTCAGAATGGCTTTGATAAATAAAAGCATTCCAAAGTTATTAACACATAAAGTGACATATGTCAGATTTGCAAAATTTAGCCTGGTCACGAAGGTTAAAAATGGCTTGGTCTTGAAAGGGTTAAGGAGGATTATATTGTGTTTGAGCCACTTAAGGGAGTATCATTGTGTGAGGTGCAACTTAAGGCAATATCAAACTCTGTGGAGGTACTTAGAGGGCATCATTTTATATGGGGGCACTTAAGTCAACTTCATTCTGTGTTGGGGCCCTTGAGGAACCATTCTACTATGAAGGGACTCTAAGGCCCCTTTCACACGAGCGTGTCCGGATTTGGTCCGGATGCGTTCAGGAAAATCCGCACGCATCCGCACGCAATCGCAGTCAGTTTTGACTGCGATTGCGTACGTTCGTTCAGTTTTTTCCGCGGTGGTGCGAAGCGTTTCAATGCGTTTTTCACGCGAGTGAAAAAAAACTGAATGTTCACTTGTGTGCGGATGCAATGCGTTATTCACGCAGCCCCATTCACTTCAATGGGGCCAGGGCTGCGTGAAAAACGCAGAATATAGAACATGCTGCGATTTTCACGCAACGGCGAACTGCTGCGTGAAAAACATCGCTCATGTGAAAAGCCCCATTGAAATGAATGGGTCAGGATTCAGTGCGGGTGCAATGCGTTCGCATCACGCATTGCACCCGCGCGGAAACATCGCCCGTGTGAAAGGGGCCTAAGGGGATATCCCTCTGTGAGGAGGCACTTAGGGGGCATCATACTGTGTGGGGAAGCACTTAGGGGTATCATTACTATCTAGGAGAGCACTAAGAGGAATGTCTTAGGCTACTTTCACACTAGCGGCAGGCCTGATCCGGCAGGTGAAGGGTGCTGCCGCATCAGGCCTGCCGCAGTGACATGTGTGGAGCCGGAACCGCGCTCCGGCCCCACACATGTCACACAGTACATACATACACATAAACATACACACACATATACACAGACAAATACACATACATACTTACATGCTCCCGGCAGGTCTTCAGAGCGTCGGAGGCACAGGACGGCTCGCACAGGTGACGATTCCCCACAGCGCCCTCTGCTGGGCACCTGGTGGAATCGTCACCTGTGCGCGTCGTCCTGTCCCTCCGACGCTCTGAAGACCTGCCGGGGTGCATGTAAGTATGTATGTGTATTTGTATGTGTATATGTCTGTATATGTTTATGTGTATGTGTATGTCTATGTCTGTATGTGTGTATGTGTAGCCGGATCCGTCATGAACTCCATTGAAAGTCAATGGAGGGCAGATCCGGTTACCATTGTGGTCACACCAGACGGATCCACCCCCATTGACTTGCATTGGGGGTCATTCCGGATCCGTCTTGGTGCGGATGCCTGGACCGGAGAGCAAACCGCAGCATGCTGCGGTTTGTTCTCCGGTCTGAAGACGGAATGGAATGCTTTCAGGAGCATTCCGTTGTCTTCAGTTCAGTTTTGTCCCCATTGACAATGAATGGGGACAAAACTGAAGCGTTTTATTCCGGTATTGAGCCCCTATGACGGAACTCAATACCGGAATTTTAAAACGCTAGTGTGAAAGTAGCCTTATTGTGTTGGGGCATTAAGGGATCATATCACTGTGTGAGGGCACAAAGGGGATTGAGTAGGATTAGAGTCGTGGCTTGTTGCATTAAAAAAAAAAAAAAAAGTTTCCACAGCTCGCTATGTACCACTACTGTTGTCTCTCCTGATATTTTTTTTTGTGCTCCGACCTTCAACGGCAGACCTAGATATATGAACTTTTATAAAAAGAACTTGGGTAACAAAGAGTGGTAAGAATTAAGTATTTACAATATATAGGTAAGGAGCTCATATAAAACTACAACACTATGACACTGCGGTTGCAGATTTTTCATATTTGACTAAAAATGCTTCTTTAAAGGGGTTGAGTGACTTTACATTTTTTTTTATAGCAGACCTCACAGAATGACCAGAACTGCGGTGGTGATCATAGTTGCCTGGTGGCAACAGCTGAGTTCCAGCTCCATTGCTCCACAGCCACCTCCACAGGTCCTGGGTCTCTTGGAATCAACACCCTGTTAACAGAGGTCACGTGACCACTGCAACCAATCACTGGCCATGATGTTTATCTGTCACGCAAGCGTTACATAACTCATTGACATTTCACATGGGTGATAGGTCAGCGATTGGTTACAGTGGTCATGTGACCTCAACAGGATTTTTATTCTGAGAGACATACAACCTGCAGGGGTGGCCGTTGAGTGATGGAGCCAATGCCCAGCAGCGAGGACCAGGTAAGTATGATCATTACAGTGGATCTGGCCTCTCTGTGAGGTCTGTAAAAAAAAAAAAATTAAAACCTGAACAACCCCTTTAAGATAGCCTCTGCAGATCTGATCTTAGTTCTAGTATGTTTCAAATGTATTGTGCTACCTGATCTCCCAGTATCCTCTGACATCACCTGCTTCTTTACATTTCCTGTTGACCAGTCAAGGACAGCATGTTCCAGAATGTATTCCAGAATAATATTGAGAACTATGGTAGTTTGACCGCCGTTGAGACACGTGATGGTGGCTACGTGGTTTTCTTTTATTTGCATATTGCTTTTCCCAGGGAGCCTTGTTTTAGATTCACCAACGTTGAGACTCGTGATAGTGTCTCTGTGGTGATGATAGTTGATCTCCCTGAGGTCAATCATCTTTTCTGAGAGTGGCAACAGTAACAGTGACAATATTGGCCCCATGACAAAGTGGTGAGGTTGGCAGATCGCAGTAGTAGCAAAACCCAGCATTGTGATAGCAGGGGCCAGTGGTATGCATATCCTTGTAAAAATATAACATGTACATATCAGTAGGCCAAGAAATCCCTTTGTAGGAATGGTAGTAGAGGCAGCAGGCAGATGGCATCAGGCGAGTGAGAGCATCAGAATGGTGGCAACAGCATGTGGTCAGAAGTAACAGACAATTTTGCAGAATATTCTTGTGTGACAGCACATTACATTATGACATTATTGTGTCACATCTGGGCGCACAGCGCCACTACACTCACCCTGTTGGCGGAGCCACCCCCTCAGCGGCTGTTGTCTGATCACTTACACAAGGGTCCGCTGCAGTGATTCCGGCAGCTGCTTCTCAGAATAGACTCTGCAATAGCCGGTACTCTCGCCCCCTCTAGGGGCTGGCAGCCGATACTGCAGCTCCTACTCCTTCTGTGGAACTGTCATTAATCCAGCACATGATTGTCATCTAGAGGCCTATTTAAGGCAGCTCTGTGCACCTGACTGATGCCAGAGTATCAGGTCTTTTCCAGTGTACTCCAGCTCTCAAGTCCTCTTCTGTTTGGCTCCTGTGTATCCAGACTTCAGCTCGGCTCTGCAAACCTGCTGGTGATCCGGTCGTTGCCTGATACCTTACTGCTTCCAAGTGGCAACGCGACCTGCAAGTTCCCGGCCACACAAATCCAACCTGCCTTGCAGCGGGCTCTGGTGAAAACCCGGGGACTTTTTAGATTCCGCACGCTAGTACTTTTTAGTACTACGGAAGCTGGCAAGACGTAGCTATATCCAGCCAGCAAGGCTAGTGACAGATTATTAGTGACAGAATAATCTATTCTGTTGGATCAGGCACCTGGTTGATCCATGCCTGAATCATCTTTATGAAGGTTCAATTTTTAACATTTTGGGAGGAAAGGTGCGCTCTCTTAGGGGTAACTATGCCCCCCGCTGCACTGCACACCTGATGTGATGCCACACTTAGCCAAGCCGGTAATTCAGTGCCCTGTTGGTGGCAGTATTTTTTTGTTATTGCCACGTGCTACTATTACTAATGAGTGCTTCCATTGTGGAGCACTCATTAGTACAGCTTTTTCCCCTCTCACTCTCCTGCTTGTGTTAAAAAAACAACACAAAACAAAAACTCACCTCATCCATTTGATCACGCCACAGTGATTGCTCACTGGATGATTTTTTTGCACAAGTAGTGAAGGGGGCATTAGGGCACTGATAGAGGCATTAGTATTACTAGGGGGCATTAGTGGAGGCATTAGTATTACTGGGGGCACTAATGGGGGCATCAGTATTACTAGGGGGTACAAATGGGGGTATTATTAATTCTGGGGGGCCCTAATGAAGGCATTAATATTGCTTGGGGAACTAATGGGGCATTAGTATTACTGGGGGGCACTAATGGGGGCATTATTAATTCTAGGGAGCACTAATTGAGGCATTAATATTACTGGGGGCACTAATGGGGGCATTAGGATTACTGGGGACACTATTAACTCTGAGGGACCCTAATGAAAGCATTAATATTACTGGGGGCACTAATGGGGGCACTAATGGGGCATCAATAATTCTGTGAGGCCTTAATGGAGGCATTAATATTACTGGGAGCACTATTAATTCTGGGGGGCACTAACAGAGGCATTTATATTACTGGGGGTACTAATGGAGACATTAATATTACTGGGGGGCACTATTAATTCTGTGGGGCATTAATATTACTGAGGGCACTAATAGGGGCATTATTAATACTGGGGGGCACTAATGGTGGCATTAATATTACTGGGGGGCACAAATGGGGGCAATAACAACACTGGGGCCTCTAATGGGGTTGTTATTAATGCTAGGAGCCACATTATGACATAGCGACATTATGCAGAAAAAAAATAGATACTTTATTTTTAGCATCCGTTATGCCTATTTTGTAACCGTTCCATGTCAGTTCTGTCAAATTCTGTCCCTCTCGCAGAACTTTATCATTTAATAAAAAAAAAAAAAAAACGCTAATAGAACTGAGACATGCGGTAGCAAAATAAGCCTAACATATGCTCAAATAAAAAATCAGTTTAAAAAAAAAATATTTTTCTGTTCTTTCAGTGGATCAGAAGAACTGAAAACAAACCGGTGATGTGAACGTGGCCTAAGGCTACATGGCTCTATTGTGATATTCACATGGCTGTTTTTTTAACGGCCAGTGAATAGTGCCAGTCAAACAATAAGACATGGTCCCCTGCTGATCCTGAGGAGAGGACATCAATATTAAACCACTGTTCAAACCCCTTTAAAGAGAAGGGAATCTGTCACTACAAATTCTGGACCATTCTGGAGCATTAACACTAGAGATGAGCGAATCGATTCGTTGATTCGTATCGAATCTTGGGATTTTTCAGCTGCGAAGCGAATCCGAATATTAGGTGATTCGCTTCGCTTTTGTACGCATCGCTACGTAGTTTGTCCGCTAAATTATACACTATTCTGCGTATAATTTAGCTACTCTATACGCTGTTGCGCAGACTCCTCCCTGCTAGTTACTCTACACGCTGTTGCGTACGAATTCTATTCAGCGATGCAGACTCCTCCCTGGTAGTTCCGCCCACTTCTCCTGCGTGCGAGGAAGTTGTGGCAAGTCAGCAGAATAAGATGGCCGCGAGACAGCGAGGTCCTGACTGGGGAAGCATGTTGTGGACAGACGACCCCTATGAGGAGAAGGAACCGGAGATCTATCTCTCACAACTCAACAGGAAGTCGGATGAGGTGCCTGCTGAGGTGGTGACTCCACTGGCTGACAAGGCCGAGGCGGCAGGAGTTCCCGCTCCGCCACGCAAGGACTACTCCTTATGCCACAATTTGATGGTCCCTGAGGCTGTCACCCGGAACGCCCAGACCCTCTGGGAATATAAAAAGCTGGTGGAGGAGTGGGTTGTTCAGGTGTTGGAGCACCCACGGCCCGGTGACCCTAAGCTGGAGCGCCGAAGGGGAACCGTTATTTGGTTCAACGTGGAGCGGGGAGTCGGTTTCATTGGCGATGAGGAGATGGCAGAGGAATTATATGTTAACCGCCATTCGGTCAAGCGGCTGTATCTTCCGCCCATACGCCACAATCTCCACGCAGGGGATTACATGTAGTATACCCCCATGAAGAGCCTCCAAGGCCCCTTTGCTACTGGGGTGAAAATCTTAAAGCAACCACCTACTCCTGCAGCGCCCCTGGAAGACTGGAGTGAGGAGGCCCAGGCCGCAGAAGAGGCTTGTGACCTTGAGATTTGAAGAGAAATCCCAAGGTCAGGATCAGCCGGAACCCCTGATTCCTGATTTGCCACCACCGATCCTTCATGTGGGACAGATGACCACGAACACTTTCGTGTACCATCCAACTGTGGTACAGTACCACTACCAACTGCCATGCCCATGGCAGTTGCAGGCCGCACAGTCCGCTGCTCGTGGAAGACCGTTACTGCAGCCACCAGCCGCAGGGATATGTGAGTGATATGGTAGGTAAATTGTCACAGTGTACACGGTGTAGCCGGTGGTTCTACTCACAGGTGGTTGAATCCTCCCTGGGCAGTGTGCAGTTGTGAGGAGGGTGGACACGACTTCCCTCGGGGCACGCTCCGTACGCAGGGCTCCAGGATGGTCAGGTGAGGTGCCCTGGATGTTGAGTTTGACCGTGTCGGACGGCTGGGCCCTGGTGTTTCGTGACGCCAGTGTCTTTTTAAAGGTAGACACACCCTTAGTAATGATGGGGAGGCAGTTTGGGGATGAACAAGGAACTGTTTACTGGATTACTGAGTCCTCCTTGTTGGGTGCAGATAATGCACACAGAGATCGTTCACAAAAGGAGTGGGATGGTAGGCTTTCCAAGTAGGCTGGATCTCTAACTTGCAATACGTATATAAATAGTCTCTAGAATATCAGCCAAGCTTGGGTACAATTTGAGCATTAAGTTCACACTCCTGATAGGTAAGGTGTGATTCAGATTTATGGATAATAGTGCACTTTATCATCCAGTAACTTCCACAGGGGCTGTGGAGCTTCTCCTGGGAACTTATAAATGATGGAGTCCAAAAACAATTGAAATATGGATTACCTCCACCTGGTGTACCACTTGGTAGCACTTTGTTCTGGCTGCAGTCTGAATACTGACTTCACTGGCTTCTGGGTTTTCCAGTGGCATTTGTTAAGTATGGAGAAGCTGGACTTGCTTCTTCCTCTGTGTCTTGCTGACTCACACTCCACTGTACTTCCTTCACCAACTACCAACTTCACCCTCCTCTGTACAGAGGGGTGGTAGCAGAATGGACTAGCTCCATCTAGAGGTGAGGAGTATAACTACATCAGTCTAGATGGATAGCCTTACCAAATACACAATATGCAATATGTAAAATGACATTACAGTTTAAAGTGAACCACTGTTAGTGGGACGCTGCATTACCGTTACAGCCGGAGATTCTGTCACCTGGTATGCCGGCAGTAGGATCTGGCCACTACAGAGTGATGGGCAGGGCCAAAGTTACCACTGCCTTTGCCAGTGTGACAGCCCAGTCACCAAGAAGACCATCCTTGAGAGGTCGGTGGGGGTCTGCTGCTGCAGCCAGGGCCGCTTTCATGATGAGGCAGGAGCGCCCTCTCATGTCCTTTAGCTCCAGCAGCAGTGAGGAGGACCTGCTGGCCTTTAAATAATTCCAGTAGTTTTTATGGGAGCCACAACATGGACTTATCCTGAAGGGTGGGCACTAGTTGGCCCTTGTTTTTAGTTTTGTTGCCCTGCGTTTGTCCTCACCCAGATGGCCATGGATTGTTAGGCCCCCCCATCAAAAAAAAGTTTTTTTTTATCCAAGTTGCGCATACGTGCGCCTCATCCCTTTTTTCCCCCTTTTCAGGTTATTTGGGGAGCCCCTCGAAAGAGGGTTTTTTAAAGGGAACCTTTGCTGCTATTTTTTTTACCCATTTGGATTACAAATTGCGACTGAGTTTGGGACTCTGCTCCAGTTCTATGACAAGCGTCAGAAGAAAAGAGACTTAAACGTGTCCAAGAGCATACTAGGTAGGTGATATTTAAAATGTTTATATTATACTTATAATAAAGTATTTGCACTATTTACCATATATGTGTCTCGAATATTCGCTCTGCCTCTGAGGAGTGCATGCCGCGGCCTCTCCTCGTACGTGCCTGCGTATTACGTAATCGCTTAGACAATAGTACGCTGAGATTCGTAAGCTATTTGTACGCTCATGTGTACGTCTTCTAAGAAGTTGCGTACATTTTGTAAATGAACGATCGCTATTAGTGAGCGAATGTTCGCTAATAGCACATAATAACGTATATTTTGTACGCAAATACAACAAATCTATTCGTCGAATACACGACTTTTAGGAAAAGTTCGGCGAATGTTCGGATAATTTTTTAAATGATTCGCTCATCTCTAATTAACACCTACGTAGTAGTGCACTTATGGAATCCATATCACTATTTTTTATTTACTACTGTCCCCCCCGTCAGTGAACTGAAATGCATTGAAATACATTACCAGCACTGCTGTGTATGCACTCAGGAGTCCTCTCCATTATGTTGCCACAGCACAGCAGTCCAGGCTGTGTATTTCTATGTGGTGTTGAGAGCGGACAGTGGGGAGACACCTAGTTGTGTATAAAATTACTAGGCATTCCTCCTCCTTGACCGCCTCTACCTCCCCAGGGCTCAGGTGGACATGAGATATAGGCACCACGTCTTCTGTCCACTCGCCAATCAGATTTCTCAGCATCCCCTCCATGATGTGAAGGAGTGGAATGACATAATTCATCCCATAGTTCTGCTAACTGACAAATAAAGTGGACTCCTCAAAGGGCCTGAGTAAATGGCAGGTGTCACGCATGAACTGCCATTGGCGTCATCAAAATTATTCTTCCAGTTCAGTGGAAGCGGGTGAGAACAATACTGAAGACGCGCACCATGCAGGGCTTATGAGTCTTCCTTCCCTGATGCAGCGCAGACAAAATGTTCTTCCTGTTATCAGTAACCATGGTTCCTATCTCCAATTGGTGAGGAGACAGTATTTCTTTATTGATGATGCAGAGCAGTTCCTCCCCTGTATGGCTCCATTCAGCCAGGCTGATGAAGTGCAGAACCCCGTAACAATACCTAGCTTTGCATAGGTGATATGCTGGAGGACCACTGTGAACTGTGCCTAGAGGGGAGGGTGAGGACAAGGTGGAGGATGAGGAGACAGATAAGGACATTGGTACAGAAATCCCAGCATTACAAGGCTGAGGCGGCATTGCCATCACCTGGCCAAGTTGCTGGTGTGCCTGGTCCGGAACCACATTTACACAGTGGGTTATGAATGACATATATTATCCTTGACCATAGTTACAAATCCATGTCAGTGTCTGTGTGAACTCTACCAGACACTGAGAAGCCCAAGGACTGGCCCACCTTCTGTTCAATGTATGTGTGCAGGCGGGTACAGCTTTTTTGGTAAAGTAATATTGGCTTGGGACTTTCCACCTTGGCTGGGCACAAGCCATCAGTTCTCTGAAATGAGTCCACTACATGGAAAGGGAGGGACTGTAGTACCAGCATCTTGGACAGGTGCACATTCAGCTTCTGTGCCATTGGATGAGTGCATCATACTGTTGTGTTTTTACAATCGTCTCGGTGATTGATTGCTGTTGAAACAAGTTAAAAGGAGTACAAGAAGGAGGATCATCAGGAGCAATAGCCGACATTGAATTCAATGGGAAGGAATGACAGCTTCCTTCTCCTGACATTGTCAAGCTGGAGAAGGGGGTCCGGGCTGGTGGGAGATACAGCAGTTGCATCAGGCTGTAACACTAAATGAGTGCCACGGTTTTTCCCACGCCCACTTTATGGTGACACTCAGGGCCGGACTGGCCGTCTGGCAAATGCCAGAAGGGCCGCTGCCCTCCGTGGGCCGGTCCAGTCCACCCTTGCAGGGCCGCACCGCCAATGAGGCAGGTGCGGCACGGCCCTGCGCATAATTGTGGGCGTCGGCGGGGCAGAGGGAGATGAGCGCTTCCATTGCGCAAGCGCTCATCTCCATAGTCATCTGTATCGCAGATGCCTGTATTGTACTGCGGCAGGGGAGGGAGAGGCGTCTCCCCTGTCCGTTCCTCTGATAGGCTGCAGGCACTAGGCCTGCAGCCTATCAGAGACCGGCTCAGGCGGCGCGATGACGTCATCGTGCCGCCTGAGCCGTACAGCGCGGGACACAGGCCAGAAGAGGCCTCATCGCATCGCTGCTGGAGGTAAGTATAAGTGTTATTTTTTTTTTATTGTAGCACCGACTGGAGCTCTATTGGGGGGCACATGGGGGCATTTTACTGACACTGGGGGCATTTTTACTGCACTGGGGCATTTTTACTGGCACAATGGGGGCACTGGGGGCATTTTTAACTGCACTGGGGCATTTTTAACTGGCACAATGGGGGCACTGGGGGCATTTTTATGGGCACTGGGGGCATTTTTTACTGGCACATGGGGCACTGGGGGCTTTTTAACTGGTAAATCCACAACGAGGCCACAGCACCCGCTCTTCTGATGTGCGCCGGCACGGGAAGGAAACTTCTCTGATGCAATAGAAACAAAATC
>ONZH01008940.1:0-21667 GCA_900303285.1 Rhinella marina
TGCTTACCCCAATATCGCCATAGCTTTGAGAATCTTCCTCACAATACCAGTAACGGTTGCTTCCAGTGAAAGAAGCTTCAGCAAGTTGAAGCTTCTGAAAACATACCTTCGAAGTGTAATGGGACAACAACGTCTAACAAGTAATTAGCATTATTTCCATTGAGCATGAGATTGCTGCAAAAATTTCTTATGATGACATCATAAAAACATTTTGCAGCGATTAAAGCTCGTAAAGTCAAAATGTAACTGTTGTTTAGGTTTATTGTGTAGGCACAGGGATGGTTACTGTTTCTGTAGTATCCTTTCTTAGGGACAGATTTTTTGTTTTCCAGGTAAAAAAAATGTAAGGAGTCTTCTTGGCGAACCTCTAACAGTGTTGGAAGGAAGAGAATCTGTCTTCAGTCTGCAGAAGACACCTGCAGTGTGACATACAGAGGATTTCCATCTGTCTCTTGTCACTACCTGTGAGTTGCCACACACAGGCATGCTCAGTCAGAGCTCAATAAGGAAATGAAGACAGACTCTCTTTAGTACCACTCACTGAGAGCTCTGCTAGAAGTGTTGAAGCCAACACACTATTTTGGCTAGTTTGTGACAGTTAGCTTTGGACTGCAGGGGGGGTAAGAAAAAAGGGGGGCCTGTCACCTCTCCTGACATGCCAATTGCAGTGACCACTTGCATTCCCCATGTAGTAGTAATTCTGCAGCCTCTACTCTTGTGACTCTGTGTTATGTCAATTCTTTACTACTCCTGCTAGGAGTTAATAACTGTATTGCCCTGCACTCTGCTGGAAAGGTGCTGGTGGGTGTTAACAGTAGGTAGCAGGTGTCTGACTCTTCCCATGACTGCTGCTGGTGGACACTGCTTCAACTGGTAACACCCAACTGTACATGACCTGACTGCTGGCAATTCAATCATTACTTCTAGCAGGAATAATGTAGGAAAGGCATATCAGAGGGCCATAACAGCAGATGCTCCAGAATTAGTACATGGAGAATCCAAGTATTTACTACATGTCAGGGAGAGGGGACAGATTTTTTTGTTTTCCATGTCAAAAAAAATGTAAGGAGTCTTCTTGGCAAACCTCTAACAGTGTTGGAAGGAAGAGAATCTGCCTTCAGTCTGCAGAAGACACCTGCAGTGTGACATAGAGAGGATTCCAGCTGTCTCTTGTCACTACCTATGAGTATGCCACACACAGGCATGCTCAGTCAGAGTTCAATAAGGCAATGAAGACAGACTCTCTTTAGTACCACTCACTGAGAGCTCTGCTAGAAGTGTTGAAGCCAACACACTATTTTGGCTAGTTTGTGACAGTTAGCTTTGGACTGCAGGGGGGGTAAGAAAAAGGGGGGCCTGTCACCTCTCCTGACATGCCAATTGGCAGTGACCACTTGCATTCCCCATGTAGTAATTCTGCAGCCTCTACTCTTGTGACTCTGTGTTATGTCAATTCTTTACTACTCCTGCTAGGAGTTAATAACTGTATTGCCTGCACTCTGCTGGAAAGGTGCTGGTGGGTGTTAGCAGTAGCAGAGGTGTCTGACTCTTCCCATGACTGCTGCTGGTGGGACACTGCTTCAACTGGTAACACCCAACTGTACACGACCTGCAGACTGCTGGCAATTCAATCATTACTTCTAGCAGGAATAATGTAGGAAAGGCATATCAGAGGGCCATAACAGCAGATGCTCCAGAATTAGTACATGGAGATTAGAATGCAAGTGATTACTAAGACAGACATGTCAAGAGAGGTGGGGGAAGGAGTGTGTGCTTTAAGAGTTGAAGTTCCTGGCTCCATTTGGGGTGGACATTTATAGCAGTTTGCTGACAAAGTTTTTGTAAACTTTAAACTGGAATAATAAAGACATCTTGTTACTTCACAAGAATTGATGCTCCTGAGTCCTGAATTATTACGTAAATATTTGCAAAAACGTGCATTAAAATATCTTGCGTCTAAAATCAGCTTTGGTCTTGGGTGTGGGCGGAGCTTGGAAGGGGTGGAGCTTGGGCGGGGCTTTGATGGGCGTGGCTTTGAGGGGGCGCAGAACTGGATCCTTGCCCCGGGTGCAGGAAAGCCTAGCTACGCCTCTGAGTTTATTTGTGTATATCTTCCCAGTGTTTTGGTGTTTGGGCCTGAGGGGAGACTACTGTTCGTCCAGGTTGGTGGAGGAACGGTTTGTTTGTCTCATTACTGTCACTGGCTTCAGGGTCCTTCAGGGACAGTTAGGGTCCCAGGTTTCCAGCGTATGAACTCGCCTACATTCTAGGCTTGTTCATATTGTTAGAAGGGCAGGACTGGAGTCAGGGTTTGTATAGGAGGTGACCATCTGCCTTTACTCAACCAGGCCTAAATCCCCATTCCCTCCCCCCCTCTTCCTCCTGTGCTTGGAGTGGATATTTCCACCCCACACCAGAGCGTAACACAGAGGGAGTTCACTCCCTCTGTAACTACTTATATGCGGCTGGCGCCATTGCTTGCAGCCTGTAAGTGTTTAAACAGCTATATTGGTGCTCCTGTCAGTCTGGGCTGTTAAAACAGGAGCACGGCTCTCATGTGAAAGGCGAGACCCCGTGCAGCTCTTAGACTGGGCCACCATGAAAAGGCTGCAACCCAGCATAAGGCCCCTTAGTGATTGCCATAAAAAAGCATATGGGTGGTTATGGTTACTAAGAGAAAGAGGCTGAAAAATGTAAACAAAACAACAAAATGATAATTAATCCCCCATTGCTTATTCATGGGTCACATGCCAGTCTCTGCTTCCTGCACCCTCTCAGGATAAACAGGAAATGACCACCCCTGTGGCCGGTGGTTGGCTGAGCAGTCACCTGCAGCGGAGAGCAATCTGGGAAGCTTTGGAATGTAAGTGGTGGGGGATCTGGGAAGTATAATATCAGTAGGTCAACCCCTTTAAGTTTTTAGAACTCAAATTAAGGCTCCATTCACACATCCGCAGAATGTGTCCGCATCCGTTCCGCAAAATTGCAGAATGGGTGCAGGCCCATTAATTTTCAATGGGGCCGCAAAAGATGCGGACGGCACACAGTGTGCCGTCCGCATACGCACTTCCGTTCCGCGGCCCCGCAAAAATATAGAACATGTCCTATTCTTGTCCGGAGCCACGGACAAGAAAAGGCATCTCTATATAAGAACCGGCCATGTGCGGTCCGCAAATGCGGAACGCACATGGCCGGTGCCCGTGTTTTGCGGATCCGCAATTTGCGGACCACAAAAACACACACGGACGTGTGAATGTACCCTAATCTGCACCAAATTTTGGACCTAAAAACAAAATTATAAGTTGGATTAATACAGTTGACATTCACTTTAAAAGGATTGTGCCAAGTGTCCACCCACTGACCAGCACAACCCCCACCAATCCTGCTTTTCATCCTAATGGAGCAGAAAGTTAAGCATTCCTTGTCTATGGGAACTGCCGGAAATATCCATGTACAGCACTTGGCTATATCCAGCAGTCATATAGAGAATGAATGCTTGACCTGCTTCTTCATTAAAGAACTCCCACAAAAAATGTATTCCATGTCCTGCTAGAAATGTACATGATGTAATCTGTAGTGAATGTCATTTTCTTACCAGTAGCTGAATTTTTGAGTTATATCATCCTAAAGTTTCTTATCTGTGTCATGTGACTAGGAATTAGACCCACCAACTCACACAGCACCTTATGTGTGGACAGGAAGTCTAATTTTCTATGCATTCCTATGGGGAGCCTCACTTACAGTCTCTCTCTCAGAAGTGACTGGCTTGCTGTCCTGGGTCAGTTGGAGGTCAGGGAGTTGGTCACATGACCCAGCTACAATAAGAAGAGAGGGGAAACTATCAATTTCAGCCTCTGATAAGAAAATGACATTCACTACAGATTATATCATGCACCTTTCTAACAGGTCAGAGAATAAAAATTCTTGCGGGAGTTCTTCTTTAAGATAGGGCAATGCGACCCCCATTTGTGGAATTGTCGGGGGTCTAAGGGAGAACTAAAACTTAGTACAATCTCTGTGAGCTCTATGGCTCATCTGTGAATGCTGGCATTACTTTTGTAACTGTATATTTGCCTTTTTTCAAAATGGTTACATTTTAGGCAGAATTCTCATTTCCAAGAAGAGAAATTATTCCAGGAAGTTTGAGTCACCAACCTTATCAATGGTCATCTGAGTAAAGTTCTCCTTTAAAGGGTTTCTGTTTAGGAGGAGACAGGCTGTTTGTGTGATCCTAACCATGTGACTGATCACATGTTCATGACATCATTGAAGGTCCTTGCAAGCTATGGTGAATGGAGTGTTTCATCTCTGCCTGGGCCTGTCAATCAACAGAGCCTCTAGGAGCAGGGGTAACGCCCCTTGCACCTAGAGGCCTTATTAGCATAAAATAAAAGTTAATTTTATTTAAAAATGGGGGCACTAGTAAATAAAACAGATATATATTTGGAATCAGGTGACATTAGCACATCTCTAATGTCAGCCTGATTCATACAGAAAAAAACTGGTGACAGAAACCCTTTAAGGTGTACAGCAGAGCGCACACAATGCTGACAGTGCTGACAATTAGGCTACATTCACACGACCGTATGTGTTTTGCGGTCCGCAAATTGCGGATCCGCAAAACACGGATACCGGCTGTGTGAATGTAGCCGGCCCTATGATAGAACTGCCTATTCTTGTCCGCGATTGCTCTATCTTTTTTGCGGGGCCGCGGATCAGACCTACGGATGCGGACAGCACATTGTGTGCCGTCCACATCTTTTGCGGCTCCATTGAAATGAATGGGTCCGCACCCGTTCCGCAAAATTGCGGAACGGATGCGGACCCCAAACTACGGTCGTGTGAATGCACCCTTATACTGGTAGAATCATGCGGCCTCTGTGCGTTTCACACATATTTGTTTTGTACTATACAATGCAATTGACCTTGAATGAATGGTTCACTCGATAAACTCTGGAACAAAACAGTAAATCAACAAACATTAAATGTACTTCTAAGAAAAACAGAAGTTTCACATGAAGATTCTGTAACGAGCGTGAAGGGGACAACTATTACCCTGATTTTTACATTCAAAGTGTGGTCTTGATTTATGTGTTGTGGCCATAAAGAAATCCAATGTTTCTATGAAGATTCTCAGTATATACATTTTAAAGGGGTCTGAGCGTTCATTATCGATCACTAGTTTTGAATGAAGCGAAAGATTCGAATCGGAATTGGGTCCAAAGTTTAGGAAAACTTCGATTTTTAAATGAATCCAGATTTCCTGGTAACAAATCAGGTTTTCCTAAAATGGAGGCTGCATGTGTTACAAAGTAAAATTAAGTGTAGAGGAGACAAGTCCAGGGACACAAAATCACCCATAATGCCGTGCTGCCAGCCATTCCGCAGGTAGCCATCCCCTGTGATGTCACAGCCCTATAAAACCCTCATCCCGCATGGTCTCCACCATTGTCCTGTGAGCTGAGCATAGGGAGAGACATGACAAGCGCTCATGTGCTAGGGACAGTGTTGTTGAAAATTAATTATTGAAAAATATTGGAGAAGGGATAATGAAGGGAGACTGCAGGGAGACTGCAGGGGAGAGTGCAGTTTATTTATTTCTACATTTACTTATTCCTACATCAGCCGTAAATGTAATTCAATATCAATCAGATGGAAGCCTTTGTTATTCCAGTGCCAGCGTGCCAACCCATAATATCCAGTCTGCACCTCTTAGGAGGGCCAGGTCTTAATGATGACCATCCTCATTTTTTGCTGGCTTTACTTCTTACAAATCATCCTTCAAAGTCTCCATGTCCTAGTAAAGTCAGCAAAATTCAGAGAGAGGAGGAGCTGGATGTTCCTGATGATATCATCGGTATTAGATTATGTGGAAAAGGAGGAAAAGCAAATGGCAGAAGAAGAGCTCCCACCTGTAGGGCAGGAGAGCACTGGGGTTTGGAAAAGTGGGTATGCTAGCATATTGTGCTAACCAGCCAAACCCCATACCAGCAACAGCCCCTGTTTAAAGGTGCATTATACGTGCCATGCTGCATTATTATTATTAAAATTATTAAATGAAAGACAGCTGCGGGCTAATTGGCCATGCGGTTCTTCACCGCAGAATGGCTGCAACCCGCCCGCAACATGGCCACTCCATGTGGCTGTACCTAAGGCAGAGTGGCCTGGGTATACCTGATTTTTAGCGATTTGCAACAAATTAATTAGTAACAAATCAATTATTTCTTGGTGAACTTCGGTAAAGTTGCTGAATCTAATTTTTCAAAACTTCACTCAATATCGTCATCAATATCTGATAGTTGGGGATATGACATTTGGCAGGTCACTGATCAGCAGTTTGAGGAGGCTGTGGTACCCATTTGTGCATCGTGGCTTCCTCATAGCATATCCAGCACAGTGACATACATTGTATAGTGGCTGTGCTTGGTATTGCAGTCCAGGCCAATTCATTTGAATGGAACTAAGTTGTGTCTAGGCTATGTGAACAATGGGCATGATGTCACTGGCCTAGGAAGAGGCCGCAGCGCTTGCCAGAGCACCGCAGTCTCTGAAAACAGCTGATCAGCTGGGGTTCTGGGAGTCATGACTCCCTGTCATTGAACCCCTCAGATGCTGCATTCATCACTGATTATTTAGGCCTTTCAGTGGTTAATCAGGGTAAAAATAATAAAATGAATAAATACTTACCTTATTTATTTGCTCACGTAAAGACCGTCGCGGCCATCTTGATTGAAGACACTGTGCAAAATCTCACACTGTGACTTGATGACGTCATCACGCTGGCCAGGCATGGTAACATCATCACTTGTGGCCCAGCCAGCATAAGTGGTGACATAATATGACTTCCGCACGAGATTTCACGCGGTATCCTCAATCAAGATGGCCTCTTTGCACACAAATGGATGAGGAGAGTATGTTTTTGATTCGTTGCCAGGAAGCACGAGAAAGCTCAGCTTTGCGGCAAATCAAATTTTTCCTGAAATTCGGATCAAAGTCAATTTGTTTGACTCCGATTCGCTCAACACTAGTCATCAATATTGCACTCCTAGAGAACTCTTTTAACCTCTTCCCAGGATGAGCTGTAAATGTATATCGCAGAGACGACATGAACACAGGATATACCAGGAAAACAAGTTAAAAAAGTGCTGTGTCCTGACGTACCAAAGAGGCAGTGTCCTTAAGGCTTCCTTTACAAATGTGTTTTTTTTTCAGTTTTTTTTCCTGCACTTGTTTTCTCTCCATTTGTTGCTATTTTTTTACTTTTTTCTTTTATTGGATTTTTAAACAGACATTTTTCTGGAGTGTTTTAACTCCTATAGAGATGCCTAAAAAAAAAGCAGTCTAGAGCTTTTACACGGGTACAATCTGCCAGTGATTCAGCAGGAGAAAACGGTATCGGCGCTACATTGTATACCGGCTGTGCTTGGTATAGCGCTTTGCCCCATTCACTTGAATGGGGCTGAGCCACGCCTAGGCCACGTGACTGAAAAGCTGAGAGAAGTGCCTTCTCAAAAAGCTGATTGGCGGGTGTCCCAGTTGTCGGACCCCCATCAATCAGATACTGCTGATCTATCCAAAGGATAGGTCATCAGTATTAAAGTCTCAGAAAACCCATTTAGAGTGGTTTCACACAAATGAGTTCAATGTGTTGGGATGTATTGTACTGACAGCATTATGTCAGTGTTATCTTATCTAATACATTCCGGACCTCTAAGGGTTACATAGCATCATAAATCAATATAATGCTATTTGACCCTGGCAGTGCTGAGAGGTCAGGACGGGAGCTCTTGCAGACACACACTGCAAGTTTAGCGCATTGAACGCCCTCGTCTGAAACCAGCCTCAATGTAAAAAACTCCACCTTGTGCACACAGTGTAAAAATGGTACAGGTTTTTTCAGTTGATTTGATGTGATGTGTTACTTCATTAATGCAGATTTGATTGTGGATTTGATAGATGTCAATGAGGAAGGAGATAGCAAAAACTCGTCTAAATCCTCCACCAACCTACAAACCTGCCACCAAAAATGACCTTTTTTCAGCCACTCATTTGCTACTGATTTTTTCTGCTGTGGACTTTAGCCATGTGAACAGGTGAGGGACCCTGTTACAGATGATGGTGGCAGTATACACTATTTACACAGCATTGCTGCTTTGCACCATTCACCATTTGCTATTCACAGTATCAGTCCTCACACTCTGTCCAGAAACCATAGTAAACTTTTATTCCCAAAACTTTTTATGGCAATTAAATGTTCACATTCCAAAGTCCACAACACAGCTAATTTAATTCCCCCTCTTTATACAGTATAATACTACCACTGTAATTCAGCATGCTATTTTTCCATTCTGCCGCTAATTACATAAATGTAGCCAGATTTCCATTAAATTTGAATATAGATGTAATTTTGTAACATATTTTTTTTTATCTCCCATTCTGGGCTGTGGTCACATGGCCATGTCTACGCAGCTCTATCTTATTTCCTGTGATGTTATTAACTTCGATCCAAATTTCAGGATAAATTCGTATTTCTGCAAAGCCAAATTTCCTCGAGCTTCGCGGTAGCGATTCGATTTAAACTGAAATAGTGTAAAAATCAAAAAAATCATACTTACATGATCTATTTGCGTATGATGGGCCGACCACTTCCATTTTACTTGAAGATCTAGGCCTAAATCCCATGCGCTGGGGTGATGACATCATCTCGGGCCTGGCAAGATTTCGTGCCAAACCTTCAAGCAAGATGGAGGCGGATGGCTCATCGCGAGCAAATAGATCAGGTAAGTATTATTTTTTTATTTTTATATTTTTTGTAATTTTACACTCTCTTATTTATATCAGAGTCTGTGGTCATTTATGAACATGGTATCTGAGGGGTACAATGACAGAGAGCGGCGTAATCATCACAAGTTATGTCCATGGGCGAGGCAGTGATAGAGGAGTGTCTATGTAACTAGCTGGTGGGAGGAGCTATAAACTAGCTGGGTGTTGTTAGGGGCAGTGATAGGGGAGTGTCTATGTAACTATATGGGTGGGAGGAGCTATAAACTAGCTGGTGTTGTTAGGGGCAGTGATAGGGGAGTGTCTATGAAACTATATGGGTGGGAGGAGCTATACACTAGCTGGGTACTGTTAGGGGCGGTGCTGGAGCTGTGACTGAGAAAGGAGAAGTACATCATGGGTTTGGTTGGATATACAATATCCTAGACCTGAAGGTATCTACAATAGCTGTTATATTGTGTATTCTGTTATGTTATGCGTATGCCATGCATTCCACCAGAGAAGGTATGTTTGTCAATGGTTGGCAGGAACTGGGCTAACCACCCTGTTCCTCCACTCTCAGTAGGAGTCAGCTGGTTCTATTTCCTGACACAAGGGTGAGTTCCCAAGAGAGTGTGGAGAAAGGAAGCACACGCTCGAGCTTCTACTCCAAGGGGCTGTATCTATACTCCTGTGAGACCTGCACTCCAGAGAGATCATCACCATTAAGAACACTGCTTCTAAGAAGCTACAGTATACCAAGTCAGCAGAGTGATCAGCGAAATCACAGTTTAACAGACATTGCTGCAGGTGAGGGGTTAAGGCTCAGACACCCATCACCTAGCTAACATCCAGGCCAGACTAACTACAAGCCTGTTCTACACAGTAGACACTTATCTCCAGGGGCGGGCTGGGCCGGGGGGCAGGAGGGCAGATGCCCCCCGGGCCGGTGTATGTCACGGCCGCCGCAGCTCCTGAACTCAAATGTATCTGCATCCACTAGATGCAGATACAATTGTGCCAGTAACAGCCAGCGCAGGCGGAGCAGGGAACCTCTGGTTCCCTGCTCCGCTACTCCCGGTGGCCAGCGCACTGATGTGACGTAGGCGGCGCGATGACGTCATCGCGCCGCCTGCGACGTTCCTCAGGAGCAGACCCGCCAGAAGAGGCCGGGTCTGCATCATGGGACCGCACCTGGACAGGTGAGTATTAACTGCCCTCTCCCTACATGCTCTCTACATGCACCCCTTAACCTAATACTGCCCCCTGCCTCCCTATTACTGACCCCCCATACTGGCCCTGTCTTACCCTAACCTTAATACTGGCCCCTGCCCACCTAGTACTGACCACCCTGCCTTACCCCTGACCCTAATACTGGCCCCTAACCCCTAATACTGACCCTGCCTGACCCCTAACCCTAGTACTGGCCCCTGACCTCTAATACTGACCTGCATTAACTCATAACCCTAATATAGGCCCCTGACCCCTAATACTGGCCCTGCCTGACTCCTAATCCTAGTACTTGCCCCTGACCTCTAGTACTGGCCGCTGACCACTTATTTTGGCCCCTGACCCCTACCCTAGTACTGACCTCTAACCTTGGACCCCTAACCCTGATATTAGCCCCTTACCCCCTAGTACTGACCCCTAATACTGGCCTTGCCTGACCCCCTAATACTGGCCCTGTCGCACCCCTAAGGCTACTTTCACACTTGCGTCAGCAGGATCCGTTTGTGAGATCCGTCCAGGCTCTCACAAACGGATCCGTCCTGATAATACAACTGTCTGCATCCGTTCTGAACGGATCCGTTTGTATTATATTTTACATAGCAAAGACGGATCCGTTCAGAACTCCATTGAAAGTCAGTGGGGGACGGATCCATTTACTATTGTGCATGAGTAAACGGATCCGTTCCCATTGACTTACATTGTAGTCATGACGGATCTGTCTCCATTCTGCTCAGTCAAGCGGACACCAAAACACTGCCAGAGCGGAATGGAGCCAGAACGGAGGCAAACTGATGCATTTTGAACGGATCCTTTTCCATTCAGAATGCATTAAGGAAAGACTGATCAGTTCAGGGCCGTTTGTGAGAGCCTGGGACTGATCTCACAAACGGATCCTGCTGACGCAAGTGTGAAAGTAGCCTAACCCTAGTACTGGCCCCTGACCTCTAATACTGGCCCCTGACCCCTACCCTAGTACTGACCTCTAACCCTGGACCCCTAACCCTAATTCTGTCCCTAACCCTAATATTGACTGCTAACCCTAATACTGACCCCTAATACTTTCCCTAACTCTAATACTACGCCATACAGACCCCTAACCCTACTATTGACCCCTAACCCTGGGGCTACATTCACATGACCATATGTGTTTTGAGGTCCACACATTGCGGATCCACAAAACACGGATACACATTTTGTGGAACACACATGCCCAGCCCTATGATAGAAATGCCTGTTCTTGTCTGCGATTGCGGTCAAGGATAGGACATACTCTATGTTTTTTTTGCGGGGCTTGCGGAACGGAACTTAGGATTTGCGGCCCCTTTTAAGTGAATGGAAATACGGTTGTTTGAATGTACCCTAACGCTGCCTCTAACCCCAGTACTGGCCCCTAACTGATACTGACCCTAATTCTAATACTGGCCCTAAAGGTGCATTCAGACAACCGTATTCAGACGTATTTCTAAGTCTGAATCCGTTCCACAATTTTGCCGAACTGGTGCGGACCCATTCATTTCAATGGTGCCGCAAAAGATGCGGACACCACACCATGTACTGTCCTCATACATAGTTCCGTTCCCCCCCAAAAAAAATATAAAGCATATGTCGTATTCTTGTCCACAAGAATAGGCATTTCTATATAGGGCTGGCACTGTGCGTTCCGCAAAATGTGGAACGCACAAGGCCAGTATTTGTGTTTTGCAGATCCACAATTTGGGGACTGCAAAACACTTTTGGTCGTCTGAATGTAGCTTTATGCTAATACTACGCCTATCCCTAATACTGACCCCTAACCCCAATACTGACCCCTAACCCCAATACTGACCCCTAACCCCAATACTGGCCCTTAACTCTAACACAGTGACCATAATATATGACTGTCCACATATATCTGTACACACTGCATCTTTTACACCTGACATATACACACAGAGTACTGATATGTCAGTTACAAGGTATAATAGATGCAGTGAGTAAACGTATATAGTATATACAGCAGTGTACTGATATGTGAGGTATAATAGATGTAGTGCGTACAGGTATGTAGTATACAATGCAGTGTACTGATATGTGAGATACAAGGTGTAACTTATACTGTACATCACACCTCACATATCAGTACACTGCTGTATATACTATATATCTGTACACACTATATGTATTATACCTCGTACCTCACATATCAGTACACTGCTGTATATGCTATATATCTGTATATACTGCATGTATTATAAAAGTATAATAGATGCAGTGTGTACAGATATATATACAGCAGTGTACTGATATGTGAGGTATAATAGATATAGTGTGTACAGATATATAGTATATACAGCAGTGTACTGATATGTGAGGTACGAAGTATAATACATATAGTGTGTACAGATGTATAGTATATACAGCAGTGTACTGATATGTGAGGTACGAGGTATAATAGATGCAGTGTGTATAGATATATATTATATACACTGCTGTATATACTCTATATACCCACTGCATCTAGCTTGTCATGTGACCGTTAGCAACTTGTAGCCAGTGACGTCTCACCCACTGCAATCTAGCTTTTACAGAGTATTATAATACAGTGTGTGTACGCTGTATTCAGGGGGCACTCAGAAGAGGCACTATACACAAATGGGCACATATACTGCAAGAGGCACAATACATAAAGGGGGCACATTGAAGGGGCACTATACAGAAAGGGGCACATATAAGAAGCACGTTTTATAAGGGGCACCAAGCATGTGGCACTAGCATTAGGGGCACTGTGTGTCCACTATATAGAGGGCAAAGGACATATGACACTATATACAGAGGACACAAAGCATGTGGCACTATATACAGGGGGTAAAGGGCATATGGCACTGTATACAGAGGGCACAGAGTATATGGCACTATATATAGAGGGCACAGGGCATATGGCACTGTATACAGTGGGCACAGAGTATGTGGCACTATATACAGAGGGCACAGAGCACGTGGCAGTTTATACAGAGGGCACAGAGCATGTGGCACTATATAAAGAGGGCACAGAGCATGTGGCACTATATACAGAGGGCATATGGCACTGTATACAGAGGGCACAGAGTATGTGGCACTAATGCTGCTGTTATATTCAGGGCACAGAATGTGGCACTAAGATGAGTTTGTGTCAGTATGCAGGATGCCAATGTGTTGGTAAAGCGTGAAGCTGAAGACATCTTCTCGGCAAAATCTGCAAAGCTGCATTGTGGATGGGAGGAGTCGTCATGGTGGTCTGAACCAGATGGGGAAAAACTTAGGAGGAGAGGTCACCTGTAAGTCACTAAATGGAAATGATTATTCTGCTACTGACTGTGTATGATGGGAGCTGTAGTCACCTGGATGATCTACAGCTGATGATGGGTGGTAGCATGCTGTTTTGCGCAATAACTCCCAGCATCCCTTTACACTTGTTCAGGCCATACTGGGAGCTGTAGTTTCATATGGTGAGGGCTGACCTGACTACTCAGATGGTATCTGTACTAAACATTTAAAATCTGGTGCTGTATTTATGTATTGAACTTGGTTCTGGTGCTGTATTTATGTAGAAAACTTGGTTCTGGTGATGTATTTATGTAGAGAACTTGGTTCTGGTGATGTATTTATGTAGAGAACTTGGTTCTGGTGATGTATTTATGTAGAGAACTTGGTTCTGGTGATGTATTTATGTAGAGAACTTGGTTCTGGTGCTGTATTTATGTATTGAACTTGGTTCTGGTGCTGTATTTATGTATTGAACTTGGTTCTGGTGATGTATTTATGTATTGAACTTGGTTCTGATGCTGTATTTATGTAGAGAACTTGGTTCTGGTTCTGTATTTATGTATTGAACTTGGTTCTGGTGATGTATGTATGTAGAGAACTTGGTTCTGGTTTCTGTATTTATGTAGAGGACTTGGTTCTGGTGCTGTATTTATGTAGAAGAACTTGGTTCTTGGTGATGTATTTATGTAGAGAAATTTGTCTGGTGATGTATTTATGTAGAGAAATTGGTTCTGGTGCTGTATTTTATGTATTTGAACTAGGTTCTGGTGCTGTATTTGACTTATGGGTTTGGTTCTGGTGCTGTATTTATGTAGTAAACTTGGTTCTGGTTCTGTATTTGACTTATAGGTTTAGGTTATGGTGCTATATTTCTTGTTGATTTTGTTGCTGTATTTGACTTATGGGCCTGGTTCTGGTGTTGTATTCATGCAGTGAACTTGGTTCTGGTTCTGTGTTTGACTTCTAGGTTTGGTTCTGGTGCTGTGTGTATGTAGTGATCTTGGTTCTTGCTCTGTATTTGTGTTAAACAGACATCTGATGCTCTACGTCTAATACTATCCATTCACATTTGCGTTTGGGTCACAGATTCTGTTAAAAAGACCGGTCAGAAAAGTTCTGCATGCAAGACTTTTTTGTTCGGTAAAGGAGCAGCATCCTGAGCAGACCCTATTGTACTCAATGGAGTCTCTTCAGCTCAGGGGTTCAGCCATGTTCTGTATCTGGGATCCAACATGAAAACACAACCAGCTGCCGCCTTTTAACCATTTAAAGCCCATTTACCTATACCGGCTTTATGGTAGGCGGAGTTAAACAGGTTAAGGGGGGGCCGCTACACATGGGCCAGTGCTGTGTGCTTGCCCCCAGGCTAAAATTTGCCAGCCAGCCCCTGCTTATCTCCACAAGTGCTTCCCAGTGCCATTGAATTGCCATGCAACCAGCCACTATACCTCCTCATCTGGTGCCAGAAACTTCACTTTGTACTTAATACCGCTGGATGTGCCACAAATTATATCTTGCACTAAGGAACGAGGGACTTTTATAGGTTTACTCCTGGCCTGTTTCTTCAAACCACCTTTCCACTGCAAGGATCCCCAGGGAGTAACGGCCTAAGATAGTACACTGTGACACAACACCTCATTTACCACTGGGCTACTACCACTCTCATCATCTGCACCTTCTCCATGGGGGCTCACTAGTATGTATTAGGCGCCGGGAGCGGGGACACAAACTCACCCTCCTGGGCTGCAGCTCCGCTCCGGGTCCAGCACTCCTCTGTCTTCTCTGGGGGGTGCTCCACTGTCCTGACCGCGTACAGTGTGAGGACGTAGTGCACGCACTATGACCTGATGCTGCACACAGTCAGGTGACAGTGCAGCGCTGGCAGGAGAAGACAGAGGAGCGCCGGACCCGGAGCGTAGCCGGGGCGCAGGAGAGGTGAGAGGTTTTTTTTATTTTATCCTTATGGGGCTGATGGGCTGATCTGAGGTCTGATGGGGGCACAGTGGGCTAATATGGCGGTACAGTGGGCTGATCTGAGGTCTGATGGGGGCACAGTGGGCTGATTATGGGGGCTGATGGGCTGATCTAAGGTCTGATGGGGGCAGAGTGGGCTGATGGGCTGATCTGAGGTCGGATGGGGTAGAGTGGGCTGATATGGGCGCTGATGGGGCTGATCTGAGGTCTGATGGGAGCACAGTGGGCTGATCTGAGGTCTGATGGGGCAGAGTGGGCTGATCTGAGGGCAAAGTGGGCTGATCTGAAGTCTGATGGGGTTCTGACATGGAGGGCTGATATGGGGGTCTGATGTGATGTCTATGGGGGCTGATGGGCTGATCTGAGGTCTGATGGGGGCATAGTGGGCTGATATGGGGGCTGGCGGGCTGATCTGAGGTCTGATGGGGGCAGAGTGGGCTGATCTGAGGTCTGATGGGGGCAGAGTGGGCTGATATGGGGGCAGAGGTGGGCTAATATGGGGGCTGATGGGCTAATCTGAGGTCTGATGGGGCACAGTGGGCTGATATGGAGGCACAGTAAGCTGATCAGAGGTCTGATGGGGACAGAGTGTGCTGATATGGGGGCACAGTGGGCTGACATGGGGGCTGATGGCTTGATCTGAGGGTCTGATGGGGGTCTGACATGGAGGGCTGATGGGGTTCTGACATGGAGGGCTGATATGGGGGTCTGATGTGATGTCCTGAAATTTATGGGGGGGGTCTGATATGAGGTGTGATGAAAATATTTTTTTCTTATTTTCCTACTCTAAAATCTGGGGTGCGTCTTATCATCGGGTGCATCTTATAAAGCAAAGAATATGGTATATATTTTAAAATCATATTAATCCTGTAAAAACCCTTAAAGATCATGAGAAAATATTGAAGGGTAGCAATAAAATATTGTTTTTAGAATTTCTTCTTTTGAAGAAAGGGCTTTTGGGTTTTATGGTAATATCACCAGAATCGGTGCATATACAACAAAGATAAAAATGAGGCCCTTTTCAGGTGTTGCCTGACACTACTACTCATCAAACTGAAAAGATAAAAATTCTATAGTATGTCCTGCAGATAGATGAAGCTGTTTTGGGGTTTGTTGACCTCATTAGTTTTAGCTTAGAGGGAACATTGTTCCTAAGAACCCTTTACAGAAGGTCCTGGTGCCCCAATCCAGTTTTTTTCAGCACATGAGGAGACCATGTGGAGTAAAGTGATATTTATCACATAGATCCTCTTTTGTTAGATAAAATGTTTGTTTTTAAAGCCTCATCCAAAGTTATCGAGAAGGACTTAATTCTACAGCCAGTTGCCTTAAGCAAACCAATTCTGCCAACTGTAGAACAGAATATAAAATAATTTCCATAAAATAAGGACTACCAACTCACCCCTATGGTCATCCATCAATGTCTGCAGGGCAGTATCTAAAACAGCTTCTTTGTACTACATGGTATTCTAGAAGACAAGGCACTTTCTTATGAAAATGGGCGTCTCCTCATCCAAGTGAATTGCTGGGCTGTAATATCCTAAGGGAACAGTAACCTTTACATCAGTTCAGGCTGAATCTTGCACAACGTTTTCTAGTCATGGGCCACATTTTCAGACTGAGCCAATTCATAGGGCCAAATATATAACTTATAAGGTATTACCAGCTGAAATGTCTAGGGCATATCAAACTTATATACCATAAATGTCTGAGAAGTGTTGGGTATACTGCCAGGACTTAGAAAATTTATGTGAGCAACCAATATACACAAATAGGCATGTCCTTGACTGGATGGTTGGGGTCCAGACACAATGGTTTCAAACTCCCTGACCGCAGGTTGTGCACCCCTCTTCTACCGCTTATCACCTTATAATTAATGGTAACCTGGATTCTAGCCATCAATTATGAGCAGGTTCTTGACTTTTTGTCATGTTCTGTATGAGCTGTAGCCTTGTAGAAATATTACAAATATGGATAGGATTGGTACCAGGTTGGTTATTCTAAGAGAGGTTATTCTCTGAGCTTCTCTGGGACTTCTCCATCATCAGTCCTTCACCATACAAAGTCCTTGCTACATCTACTCTGGCTGTCAGTTTCTTCTCATAAAAACATGGCTGCTTCCTTCCAGGAATAGCACCAGACCTGTCCACAGCCTGCAAGAAAAAAAGAACTCACCTCTGACTGGATGTACAGGACAGGACCTGCGAGACATCATCATGCTGGAGCACAGTTCCTGTCCTGAGCATCCAGTGAGCGGCGAGTGTTCACAGCAGCGCCATCAAATGGAGGAGGTGAGTTCTTTTTTTTTTTTTCACAGAGAAGAGAAGGGGGCACCAATGGGGGCACTATTAATTCTAAGGGTTACTAATGGGGGCATTACTATGACTGGAGGGCACCAATGGGGGTATTATCCATTCTGGGTGGCAGAAATGGGGGCGCTATTAATACTGGAAGCCACATTATGACATAGCGACTTAACACCCAGTGTTTAGCCAGCCCCAACAACCACACCCGCTTTGGGGTGCGGCTTAATTTAGTGGGCATTTTTTGTTGGGAACGGTGGCAACCCTACCTGCTTGTGATATTGCAACTTGGCTCCACTAAAGTGAATACAGCTGAGCTGCAATACCTCAGACAACCTGTGGACAGGGGTGACATTGATTATGAAAGAAAGAAGCCAGGTTTTTTAAATCTCAGAAAACCCCATTTAAGCCACAGAGAAAAGCTGAACTCGGCTTCATTAATGAGGCTCGAAGCCGAGTTCGGCTTAGTATTTTAGTACAGTAATTTATGCGAATAAATGAACTGACATGTAACGAAGTAAGTCTCAAGATTTTTGCCGAAACTTCGGTAAGACCTTCGCGGAGGCCATACATTTTACAGTAGGAGCCCATATTCTTGACAAAGTTTTAAAAAGAATCAGATTTAGATACAGCAATCCGAACCCGATTCGTTCAACTCTAGTCAGGATCTCTCAGTACTGCAGCCTCAGGCTTTCGGTCTGTCACTTCAAGTGTCATATTTCAGAATAGAGGCACTGATAATGGGCCTTCTTTTCCTTTTTTAAAAAAATTCTAGGTCACCTTTAAAGGGGTTTTGAGTGACTCCTGCAGCCTGCCTCTGCCATTGAAAGGTTTATGCTTTCCAGTCCTGTGTACTGGCTCCCGTGTGTCCATCTTCTGGGCCATGGCTGGTTTCTTTCTGGACATGGTCACCTTCTCCGCTGCAGCCATCCACTGGCTTCAGTAGAGAAGGTGACTATGCCCAGCTGGAAGCAAACAAACCAGGGACCGAAAAATGGATACACAGGAGCCAGCCAGCAGGACCGAAGCAGCGGGGAGCAGGTAAGTATGATTCTTTCACCAGCAGAGTCAGGCTGTGGCCACCTGTGAAAAGTTCTTTATTGCTGGAAAACCCCTTTAAATACAGAAAAAGCTTCTATGAAAATGTGGAGTTGTTCCCTATATCAACCACTGGTTATCTGATATGGACAGCGATGTATTTCCCGATGTGTCCACTAAGCTGACTCTACAAACATGTGCGGTAAAACCATGCACCGCACACAACCACTCCGATTTTGTTTCCAAATTAACTGCAAATGAAAACATTCAGATATCTGCTTGATGACAATGAACTCAAGCATCCTGCCAGTTTGTACATCGTGATCAATGATTCACGTCTGGCGAAGTTTATATAAAGCTTATGTAAATATTCATAACCTCAGGGAGAGTTCAATAAACACAATGCGAGGGGCTTTGATATCCAGCCTTACATCCTCATCCTCAAATAAGTTACACAAATCCCCGCTCCTTCCCTCTTTGATGCTATTGATCTGTGATGATCACATCACTACAAGTCAGAAGCAAAACAGCAAAGGTAATGTCTGCTTAATGTAGAGACAGCCCTGGCATAAAATGAAAAGCACAAAAAAAAAAATTTAAAAAATCTCAACAGTGATATGATATAGATCAAGGTCCTCACTAGAAGACAGTATTGCCGCAGTAACATGTTCAGATCCCTCAGACATGTAACTGCATCATGTATGGGACCTAAGGATGGATCGCTAGGACCCATGGACTATGTGATCAAGTGCCTACAGGATATTGACACCAGTGAAGGGTTCTTGGCTAGGTCTGTGATTACATCATAGTGGTTGGTGGTTTAAAAAAATCCATTAGCGTTCTACATTGTGTGGTAATGTTTACGGTAAAATCCTGGAAGGGGTGTATGTCCCACCCAGGTTCCTCAACTGGGTGAGGTAAGTAAAATCCAGTAAGATGGCGCTGGAGCTATAGTTGTTAAAGTTTATGGGCTGGATTTTATTTGGACTGGAAAGGTAGGGTTGGTAGTGGGACCTCCCAGTCCACCCCCATTCCAGGCATGTTTTCCCCTAGCCTGAGGGATCCCCAGGTATAGTCCAGCTAGGATCATTAGTGGGAAAAAACACATCCCACGATGTCAGACTGGGGGAGAGGAAGTGACGCCTACAGAAAGGGGAAGCTGAGAGGCTTGTGTTGGCACAGCCAGGTGGGCTGCTAGAACGTGCAGCTTAGTGATCTCTCCCTGGACTTATGTTTTGGTGAGCTGACCCTGCTAAGGGTTGTGAGCTGAGACCCTGTGGGTAAACTGGCTTTAGAGGTGAGTCAGGGAGAAGACCTCTGTATTAGCTGGAGCCCAGACGGGCAGGTGTTTATTTTTTGGTTTATGTTTGAACCTGTTGTCAGAGGAGAAGTCTGTGATTGCGACCCCCTGTGAGAGAGCAATCCTTACAATTGATATAACATATCTCAATAACCGTGGACAGCCCAGGAAACAAGGTCCATGTGTCTTGCCATATCTCCTGGGCCTAGCGTGGCTCCCCTGACACGAGCTGACTGCATCGTGTTTTATGATACAGTAGGTTCATATATGATCGCAGATCCATTGTACTGTACTCACATAATCATGCTGTAGATTTCTGTTTAGGCACACAAACTGCCAGAGTGCATCCTTCTGCAGTGCAGGGGATATCAAGACTGGTGCAGAAAGTGCCGGCCTTGATAAATCTCCTCCAATGATGCATTCAGTTTGGGTTAAGGGAGTCGCGGACGGCCGAGGAGATGTGGTCGACACATGGACTGTGTTTTTTCTGAACCAAGCATGGTCATGTGAATGAGCCCTTAAAAGGATACCTCTGTCAAAAGGGGGTATTTCTTGAAACTCAATATATATAAAAAAACCCTTTTTTTAAAAGATTTTTTTGGTGTTCTTTTTTATTTCAGCACTATACCATTGAAATTTAAATAGAAAGGGGGTAATTTATTAAGATCGCCATTTTAGATCCCATTCTTAATAAAAAAGGGGGGGTCAGTTAGCACATCCCAGTGTCTCAGGTGCACGTTGCTATGGCTAGATACACAAAGAAAAGAAAAGAAAAGAAACTCAATGCAACAGCACTCTGCAAACCAAAGTACAAAAATGCCATAGTAATCTAAAATATTTGGATGCTAATGCTACACTCATTTAGTAAATTTGAGATTCTTGGCAAATATATTTTGTATAAAATTATTTGGGACCGTCTGCCAAACGTCAAGGCGATCTCTGTAAGACGGGAACCTAACACTAAATGCTACCTGTTATGTGCCATAATGGCCTCCATAAAATTCAGGGGTGTTGGTTCCACATGCATGCTGGGTCCATTCTGCCTTTTGCCATGTCTGGTGCTTCAAAGGCCTCCACTAAATCCAGGGATGGAGGTACCAACATGCATGCCGAGCCTACTCTATACCTCTATACTAAGAGCAGACTACGGCTTTATACTTACACTGATTAAAATCAGCCTATGGGGCAGACAGGCTGGTCAGGAGTGCATGACCAAATGGAACAATCACTAATAAAGGTGCACTGCGGCGGTAATGCAATTGACAATATATGGCTAAACCCTCACACTGATGTTAAAATGAGACTTTCGCCAATATATTCTTATATCAAGAACATACCGGAGCCCGAGCACCGCATCAAGGTATCTCAGAGTGGCACGGGGATTGCTGTTAGCAACGGATCACATGTGCAGGATTTGCTCCCCCGGTTTGATATGCGCAACAGCATATGGGGTCTGAGCAATTTTCTGCCATTTTAAACCCAATTTTTCTCTGTGATTGTATTTGAACATTTACACCTGGAGGTGTGGCAACTCCAGGTCTGAATGTACCATTACTTACATCTTATGGTAACATTCTGGTGCACCAGTGCAGCCTGAGTTACATGAGTCATTGGTAGGTGGGGCTCATAGTCTCCTCCCTCCTCCCATTGTATGTGTGATCTCACACTGGAGGTAACTAGGAGTAGGTTGCTGTGTGTCGGCCTATATGCTCCTTCCGCAAGTGCCCATATGGCAAGGTAGGTTAGTGTTAGGTCCCGTGCCACTCTGAGATACCTTGAC
>ONZH01008941.1:0-80585 GCA_900303285.1 Rhinella marina
TTTTTTTATTTTTTTCAGACTTTTTTTGCTGACCTTGATTTTCTTTTTTATTCATTTAATTAACTCTGCAATTCATGATACGAGTGAATTATGTTGATTCGACATTTTTAAAGTCATTTTTAGACCATTTTCTCATTTTATATGCAGCAACTGAACATAACTATATTTTATCCTGCAGATTGTACAAAAAAAGCCTTCTGTAGTGAATTACAATGATTTTAAAATTCTGGGTAATTATTACAATAACTTGCTATGCATTAAATTAAATATATGATGGTTTATATATATTTAATAAGACATTATTTAAAAGGTTGCCGTTATAAAAAGTGGAAAATGATGCACAGTACATAAACCAATGGGTATTTATGAGTTCAGCAGTGTTTTACTGTTTTTGTGCAGTATTCAAAATTTTTTAATTTTTTTCATTGTAGCTAATCTATCTATCTAAAAAGCAAAAATAAAGTAGCAGCACAGTCCTGTGAGTGTGGGTGCAATTCCTCCAAGGCTTTAGGCCAAAGCCTATTCTTCAATAAAATAGCAAAAGATGAGGCAGCACTCCAAACTTTGATTATTAGTGGTGAATCTTTATTCCCGTGCGACGTTTCACCCTGCTCAATGGGGTCTTTGTCAAGCCAAAGACAAAGACCCCATTGAGCACGGTTGAAACGTCGCACGAGAATAAAGATTCACCACAAATATCAAAGTTTGGAGTGCTGCCTCATCTTTTGCTACTCTATCTATCTATCTATCTATCTATCTATCTATCTATCTATCTATCTATCTATCTCTATATCTATCTGGCTGTTATCTATCTACTGTACCTAATATATCTACTGTATCTACCTATCTACTGTATCTAATCTATCTACTTTATCTATCTATCTACTATCTAATCTATGTACAGTATCTATCTATCTATCTATCTATCTATCTATCTATCTATCTATCTATCTAATAGAAAAACAAAAATAGTGTGAGCAGCACAGCATTCAAGTAGTTGTGGAGTGCCAGCGGCTGTAGAAGTGTTCCCCCATCCAAAAGATAAATAATGAAAAAAAATTCCACGGCATTACTTTTCATTTACTTTTTTTGGGAGTGCCATGGAATTTTTTCATTATCTATCTATCTATCTATCTAACCTCTCTCTTCATATCTATCTATTCTATCTAGATATGAGCGAAGTTTTGAAAAATTTGATTCGCCAGCTTCACCAAAGTTTGACAAGAAATTTGATTTGTGACTAATTATTTAGTCACAAATCGCTGTGTTAAAACCCTATTCAGCCTAACACTCAATGGGACTGTTTTTAATGGCCGCTTAGACAGAAGTGCACCCATCTAACGGCCATTAAAATTGTCCACTAGTTGGCGCAGAGGCATTGTAAAAAAAAATTAAATTTTGTAAAAAAAGCTATGGCGAAATTGCACTTTTCATGCATTCTCCATGATACATTTAGAAATGATACATTAAAGGGGTATTCCCATCTCACACATGTAGTTTGTATAGTTAGATATAGCCATACCAATATTATTACTAATAGAATGTATTTATATAAAATGTACCGTTTAGAAGATTTGCCTATTTGTATATCCATTGTCCCACACACATCAGTCAGGCCGTTGCCCCTGGTTACGACCACCGTGGCCATGTAGTAGTGGTGGCCGGCTTGCTCTTGTTCAAACCTGCTCTGAGGTAACTGCTGTATTGTGAATGCACATTGCATGAGCATGAGGAGACACATCTTAGGGGACTTTCACATCTGTGATTTGGACACTACCAGTCCAAAACGCAATTGTCACGATCCGTCCAAAACGCAGACTTCATAAACTGATCCTGCTCCATAGAGATGAATTGATCTTGGAACAGGATCCGTTTCTATGTGTTTTGGAAGTGCAGACAAATATGCTACATCCCTAAGCTGTGTCTCCGCATGCTCATGTAATGTGCGTTCACAATACAGCAGTTAGAGTGGGATTGAACAAGAGCAAGCTGGCCACCACTACTGCATGGCCACGGTGGCTGTAACTAGGGGCAACGGCCTGACTGATGTGTGTGGGACAATGGATATACAAATAGGCAAATCTTCTAAACGGTACATTTTATATAAATACCTTCTATTAGTAATAATATTGGTATGGCTATATCTAAATATACAAACTACATTTGTGAGATGAGAATACCCCTTTAACTTATGCTTATACATATTTTATAAAATTAAAACTCCCACTAAAAAAACCCCCAAACAACTATGTTGATATAAAACTGAGAAAGTGAAGAAAAAAAAATACCGTGGTCCTTACGGTTATTGACTCTTGGTCCTGAACGGGTTAATGCCATAAATCTATCTTGACGGCCTTTGTGCCGGTGGTCTATTTCTCCAATATTTCGACACAGGAAACATGAATCCCCCCACACACCTGGTTAAATGGCTTGTGGCCAGCTGTTCTTCGCCTTATTTCGAAAGCTGTGGCAAAAAACAATTTAGAAACCACTGTGCAGATGACACCTCCCTATGTTCCTCTCTTCACGTGGTACAATTAGGTAGGTCACACATAGGTCACAGAAGCCAATCACTAAATGTTACCCCATCCACTTTTTATCACCTCGGATTTAGTCACACATACCACATAGCTATGATGTTTATATTCTAGAACTGCAGAAATGAATTATGTATATGTATTCAACAGTGGCATCTGGGTCCATGTCCTACAATTGTCCTGATTGAGAAGAGAAGAAGGACCTTCAAGGAAATGGAGGCTGGCGATATCTTGTGAAGAGTGTCTTACTGTGCTACCATGGCAACCCAGAACCTCTTAATGAAATCAATCCTCTTGACCGGCCCCTGGTTCTCATGTAGCTGCCATTTACAAGAGCTTCATTAGCACCCATAAATGAGCATATAAATAGCCCCTTCTCTGTAATAACTATTCTGCAGGGTTAAGGATGATTGTGCATGTTACGGTGATTTGTTCAGAAGATGTTTATTCTTGGAAGCAGCAGCTTATGGATAGGAGATTCTGAAGTGTACATGAAAATGTCTCAGCTTGATGTTTCTGGACTAGAGGGTACAGGAATTATGGAGAGTTACGGAGATAGGATGTGTCAAATAGTCATCTAACAATGGATGCAATCATGTTTTACTGTGCTCTGACTAGGTTTGCCACCTGGCCAATAAACCAGCAGCCTAGAAGGTATTACAGGCAGACTTTCATACTGGTCAATAAAAGTGCTGGTAATTTTTAGTAGCCAAGGAGGTATGAGAAAACTCCTTGCAGCTAACGGCTATATCTCAGGCTGTATAGCACCTAAAGATATAAAGAATCTCAGCTTTAAAACAAGACCATGAGGGTTGAGGTTGCCATTCAGGCCAATTTCACTGACCCGATTTCTAAGAGCTATATCTATGGTGGCTTGCATCTTAGAATCTTAGCTTTAAAACACAACCTGGCTCATATCTCTAGGTGCTGTCTCCTTAAATTATTGTTTTCAATAAATTTGACAAAACAAACCAGTATGACAAACCAATGCAAACTGGGCTCATACATAGGGCTGTGAGATTCAGGGGACAACATTGAAATAGCTGTAGATGATGTGTATTCACTGCCTTTGTGGTCATTTGCTTCTTAGTAAGAGCTAATTAAATCACTCCTGCATATCACTAAAGTCTATAACCCACGTGGCATCACTAGTACTGCCATTGGCAGATTATTATATGGCCATGGGCTAAAACTGCTTAAAGACTTGATGCAATGACCTCTGGCACAAAGTCTTAAAGCACTCATCACATAATCACTGCAAAAGCAGTGGTAATTCTGCATTGGGCAACGTTCAGCAGGACCTGCAGAGGAACCTTTAGATTGTCACATGACCTTTCTGAAGGTATGCAAGCTACAGCAGACAGCAAGGAGGCAGAGGAGGAGCTGCAGGGTAAGTGTGTGGGGTCTAGTGTTTATAAGAGTTTCTGTGGTATGAATTTACTTAGGAGGTCGGCCCTACCTCTATCCATCTTTCCATCCATCTATCTATATTTCCATCCATTCACCAATCCTTCCATCCATCCACCCATCTATCCAATCACCTGTCCATCTGTCCATCCATCCATCCATCTTTCCATCCATCCAACATCCACCCATCTGTTTGTCCACCTCTCCATCCATCCATTCATCCAGCGACTCTCTGAGGAGCCGGTGCAGAGGATGAGAGTGGCAGTGGCCCTGATAAAATGTTGTGTCATGATGTACTCTCTTAAGCCATTTCTCCCTGTGGATAAGTGCAATGGAAATGTAGTATTGAAGAACAAGGCCAGAATTAAACGTATAACGTATAACAGTCTCTTTTATTGGGTGCAATGTGGAACTTCGACCAGTAAGGAATATGGAGGCAAGTTGGTTGGATCTAGTTTAGCACTATTATTGTATTGGCCTAGAAGTAGTCTGGGTGATGGTGTCTTAGCTGTAGTCCCTCACCTCACAGCAGTGTCTGTAATGCTGGATGTTGCTGTTCATCTGTTGTCTGTCTTCTCAAGGATTCACTTGAGGCAAAACCAAGTTAGTCTCTTTACAGAACCTCTTTAGGAGCAGGAGCTCAGGAGTGTGCTTCCTCTCCTTACGATCTCTTGGCAGGAACTTCCCCTCCTGGTAGGGGGACCAGCCGACTCCTACCAAGAGGAGAGGAACAGAGTGGTTAGCCGTGCTCCTTGCAAACCATTGCCATCCATTCCTCACTGGTAGTAAAGGCCATAACACATATAAAATATATAACAAAATAACTATACAATTGTAGTACCAGATCTGGGATACTACGCATCCATCCAACCTTCCATCTATTCGGGTCCAAAGTTCTGTCCTTTTTATTTATATATTCAGTGTCGGACTGGGGTATCTAGGGCCCACCATATGGATATATTCAAATATAATAAATAATCTAACAAGTTTTTTTATATGAACATAGGCTGATTGAGGTGCTGTACATTAAATATACAGTGCCTTGCGAAAGTATTCGACACCCTGGAACTTTTCAACCTTTTGCCACATTTCAGGCTTCAAACAAAAAGATATAACATTTTAAATTTTTGGTGAAGAATCAACAACAAGTGGGTCACAATTGTGAAGTGGAACGAAATTTATTGGATCATTTAAACTTTTTTTGTAATAATAAAACTGAAAAGTTGGGCGTGCAAAATTATTCGGCCCATTTACTTTCAGTTCAGAAAACTCACTCCAGAAGTTGATTGAGGATCTCTGAATGATCCAATGTTGTCCTAAATGACTGATGAAGATAAATAGAATCCACCTGTGTGTAATCAAGTCTCCGTATAAATGCACCTGCTCTGTGATAGTCTCAGGGTTCTGCATCATGAAGACCAAGGAACACACCAGGCAGGTCCGGGATACTGTTGTGGAGAAGTTTAAAGCGGGATTTGGATACCAAAAGATTTCCCAAGCTTTAAACATCCCAAGGAGCACTGTGCAAGCGATCATATTGAAATTGAAGGAGTATCAGACCACTGCAAATCTACCAAGACCCGGCTGTCCCTCTAAACCTTCATCTCAAACAAGGAGAAGACTGATCAGAGATGCAGCCAAGAGGCCCATGATCACTCTGGATGAACTGCAGAGATCTACAGCTGAGGTGGGAGAGTCTGTCCATAGGACAACAATCGGTCCAAAACTTCACAAATCTGGCCTTTATGGAAGAGTGGCAAGAAGAAAGCCATTTCTCACAGATATCCATAAAAAGTCTGGTTTACAGTTTGCCACAAGCCACCTGGGAGACACCAAACATGTGGAAGAAGGTGCTCTGGTCAGATGAAACCAAAATCCAACTTTTTGTAAACAATGCAAAACGATATGTTTGGCATAAAAGCAACACAGCTCATCACCCTGAACACACCATCCCCTCTGTCAAACATGGTGGTGGCAGCATCATGGTTTGGGCCTGCTTTTCATCAGCAGGGACAGGGAAGATGGTTAAAATTGATGGGAAGATGGATGGAGCCAAATACAGGACCATTCTGGATGAAAACCTGTTGGAGTCTGCAAAAGACCTGAGACTAGGACGGAGATTTATCTTCCAACAAGACAATGATTCCAAACATAAAGCAAATTCTACAATGGAAAGGTTCAAAAATAAACATATCCAGGTCTTAGAATGGCCAAGTCAAAGTCCAGACCTGAATCCAATTGAGAATATGTGGAAAGAGCTGAAAACTGCTGTTCACAAACGCTCTCCATCCAACCTCAATGAGCTCGAGCTGTTTTGCAAGAAAGAATGGGCAAGAATTTCAGTCTCTAGATGTGCAAAACTGATAGAGACATACCCCAAGAGACCGCAGCTGTAATCGCAGCAAAAGGTGGCGCAACAAAGTATTAATGCAAGGGGGCCAAATAATTTTGCACGCCCCACTTTTCAGTTTTATTATTACAAAAAAAGTTTAAATGATCCAATAAATTTCGTTCCACTTCACAATTGTGACCCACTTGTTGTTGATTCTTCACCAAAAATTCAAAATGTTATATCTTTTTGTTTGAAGCCTGAAATGTGGCAAAAGGTTGAAAAGTTCCAGGGGGCCGAATACTTTCGCAAGGCACTGTATGTATGTAGTGTAATTCTAATGTATTATGTGCCACTTGTGCATTGGGTGGGAGACTAGGGGCCCACCGGGGGATTCCCCTGTAGGCCAGTCCGAGCCTGTATATATTTATTTTATGCACTTATATAGCGCTACTATATTCCGCAGCTCTTTACAGACATTAGTATCCAACTGTCCCCAATGGGATCACAATCTAAGGTCACTATAAGTATGTCTTTGGAGTGTAGGAGGAAACCCCCGCAAACACGGGGAGAACATACAAACTCCATGCAGATGTTGTCCTTGGTCAGATTCGAACCTAGGACCCCAGCACTAGCAAGGCACCAGTGCTAACCTTTTTTCCTAATATGTCCTTAGAGCAGCTGGAGATTCATTTTTCTGATACAAAGCTCCAAATCCCCTGCATAGCATTACATGATATAGTTCTGTCTACTCTTTATATATTGAACACTATAACAAATATATTATCACATAACTGTAACTGATAATCTATTCTTTAATATTTGAAATGGAGTTACCCTTTAAAAACAATGGAAGCAGCCTCTCTTTTTCATCATGTGACTTATTATTTCTGACTGTCCGTCGTCTCGGTTGACAACCCGCATTATCACTTAACGACATCAATATTCTATAAATAATGAGAAAGTGCGATTTTTAAGATTTATAACCAGCGCCATAACTCAGTACGAGGAGAGCGCAGATGAAAGCTTTCTTTTCTCCCAAAGTATTTTCCACTGCATGAGCTTCTGCCCGCTCCAGTGAACACATCGGTGAAACATTTTAAATAATTTGTGAGCACTAACAGCATACAGCATCTAATTGCCAAAATATTATAATCCCAACAGCACTCCGGCCCATCATCTGAGATGCCAGAATGGAAGAACTCATTTAGTAAATGTTTCATGCTGCTACTAGAAACGCAGTTCTGAAGCTTCACGTCTCTATGTGACTGGAATCCTGACATCCAGATTTATTAGTAAGATACAGACTTAGGCCTCATTCACATTTCCGTGCCAGTGTCACAAAAAAAAGCGTACGTGTTTCATCCGTGAAGCTGTCTGTGGTTGGTCCGTGCGTCTGTTTTTACCATCCGTGTGTCATCCGTAATTCACTGACGTTGCTCAGCTGAAAATTAATTTCCAAAGAATCTCCTATTAGTCTTAAGTGAAAAATGGACGCAACACGGATGTGTGTCAGTGATTTTCACGGACCCATAGACTTCAATGGGTGTCCTTGGTCCGCATCACAGATCAAAGTAGTGCATGTCTCCGTGATTTTTTTAAATTTACCCACGGTCAGTAAAAAAATACTGAAATGCGAACAGACACATTTAAATCAATGGGTAGGTGTGTTGTCTGTGGAAAATGCGGACAGCACGCGTCAGTGAAAAACGGAGATGTGAACGAGGCCTTAGGCCTCCTACACACCACCATATTCATATGCATATGATCTGTGTGTGGTCCGAGGTCCGCACTTTGCAGACATAGGGCTCATGCACACGAATGTATTTCCTTTCCATGTCAGTTCCATTTTTTTTTTTTTTGCGGACTATATGCGGAACCATTCATTTCAACGCGTCCGCAAAAAAAACGGTAGTTACTCCGTGTGCATTCTGTTTCCGTATGTCCGTTCCGCAAAAAATAGAACATGTCCTATTATTGTCCGCATTACAGACAAATATAGGACTGTTCTATTAGGGGCCAGCTGTTCCATTCCTCAAAATACGGAAGGCACAGGGACGCTGTCCGTATTTTTTGAGTATCCATTTTTTACGGACCACAAAATACATACGGTATTAGCCCAAAGTGGCACATTTATTAAGATTAGTGTTTTAGATGCTGGTCTTAAATACCCCTATACCAGGCTGGAGTTATGAAGAGAGCCTCTACATAACTGCGGTGGACCCTCTGCCACTTCTACATGTAAGACGGTTTCCTTGCTGTCTTACATTTAGACCATTTTCTACATGTAAAGCAGGTGTAGAAAATGGTAAATGAGACGGGCCTGCCGGCCCATCCCCTTCCCAGCCTACACAGCACCCCCTTTTTTAGTCCTGGCACCTTTATGCCGCAATCTGCGCCAGAAATACGCCTAATTTAGGCCTATTTCTTTTTGATAAATGACCCCCATAGTCTATCTTTTTGTGGAACAGACATACGAATAGAGAAAGCACATGGATAATCAGTGTGCTGCTTTCTGCATCAGTAAGTCTGTTTTGCAAAAAGATGGAACATGTCCCATACTTGGCCGCAAAATGCGGATCATGGACCCATTTAAGTCGGCGGGGTCCACAAATAATGCAGATACAACACAGACCACATCTGTATTTTGTGGATTGGCAAACTGCCACCGCAAAACAGATACAGCTGTGTGCGTAGGGCCTAAAGTGTTTGGTCAGTGTTTGATCAGTGATTTCCATCAGTGATTGTGAGCCAAAATCAAATGCTGGACAACAACACAGAACAAGTGCAGATCTTTTCATTTTATCTGATCTCTGAAGGCTTCTTTCCTGGTTTTGGCTCAGACTCACTGATGGAAATCACTGTTTAAACACTGACCAAACCCTGACTGTATGAAAGCAGCCTAAGGCTACTTTCACACTAGCATTTTATAATTCCGGTATTGAGTTCCGTCATAGGGGCTCAATACCGGAATAAAACGCTTCAGTTTTGTCTCCATTCATTGTCAATGGGGACAAAACTGAACTGAAGACAACGGAATGCTCCTGAAAGCACGCTGCGGTTTGCTCTCCGGTCCAGGCATCCGCACCAAGACGGATCCGTCATGACCCCCAATGAAAGTCAATGGGGACGGATCCGTTTGGCGTGACACAATGGTGAAAGGATCCATCCTCCATTGACTTTCAATGGAGTTCATGACGGATCCGTCACCTGCACACATACAGACATAGACATACACATAAACATACACAGACATATACACATACAAATACACATACATACTAACATGCTCCCCGGCAGGTCTCCAGAGCGCAGGAGGAACAGGACGGCAGAGGGCGCTGTGGGGAATCGTCATCTGTGCGCGCCGTCCTGCTCCTCCTGCGCTCTGGAGACCTGCCGGGAGCATGTAAGTATGTATGTGTATTTGTCTGTGTATATGTCTGTGTGTCTGTGTGTATGTACTGTGTGATATTTGTCGGGCCGGAGCGCAGTTCCGGCTCCACACATGTCCCTGCGGCAGTCCGGATCCGGCAGCACCCTTCACCTGCTGGATCCAGGCTGCCACTAGTGTGAAAGTAGCCTTAGTCCTCGTTCACATTTTCCGTTTTCCACAGACATGCTCTATCTGCATTTTTGATGGATAGCGCACATACCCATTAGTTTTAGTTTATTTGTTCACACATTAGTGGTTTTCCACTGACTGTAGGTCATTGGAAAAATCACAGAGACATGCAATACTTTCGTCCATAATGCATTGCTGACCAAACACGTCAGTTGAAGTCTGTGGGGGGAATTTATCATTAGGAGAATATTTGAAGTCAGTTTTGCTTCAGTCAGTGTTGGAGTACTTTGTGCCACATTTATCACGTCACAGGTTGTTTGATAAATGTGGCTTGTCCTTAAACCTAACACCTCTGTCTAGAGAAGCTCCTCCACTTTTCCTACTCCATCCTCCTCCTGGAGTGAGACTGCGACTATTTTGCGACTTTTTTAAAAAGTCGCAATGATAAATCTGGAGTGAAACGCATTAACATAGCTAACCACACCCACTTTCCCACCCATATTACAAAACTGGAGTGAGTGGTGTAGACATACAAAAAGTCATAAAATTTTGCGCAAGTGAGTGTAAAAAGTTGCAATTTTTTGCGCAATAGCATAAATTTTGCTCACAGGGAAAGCCCTATTTTGCGACTTTTTGATGTCAGAATTGTGGAGTGAAGGTATGATAAATCAGGGCCTGTGAGTCTGTGAAAATCACGGACACAACAAGGATAGCATCCGTATTCTGTCAGTGTTTCACGAACCATTGGTAGAAGATGCTCTGGAAATTAATACTCAGTTAAGCAGTGTCGGTGGAATACAGAGCAACTAACTTTCACTTTGCAACCATGGATGACCCCTCACTTTACAATAGGTGCATGCACAGTTCAGACAACAGAGATGCCCTGCGCATGCGCTAATTGTAGTCTCACTGGATCTCAGAGCCCGGACAGTGCATGTACTTAACTTCATTAGTTAAATAAAAGGCAGTTGTGGCCTAATTGGCTGCATGGTTCTAGACCGCAGCTGGCAGCACCCCTAGCGGCTCACAACTACGCCGTGTGGTCATACCCTTGTAATACTGGTGTCCTTGATACCAGGGTCTAGGTTCTACTTTACCACATATAGCTATGTCCATGTTCTAAGAAATTAAAAGTTAAATTAATATCCTGCAACTAGAGATGAGCAAAGTTTTGGGAAATTCGATTTGATTCAATTTTACAAAAAAATTCTCTTCGTGGCAAATTACTTTGTCACGAAGTGCATTTTTTTGTAAGTAGCGTGTGCAATGACAGGGAGCTTTGATAGTGCTGCCCCTCATCATTCTACCCCTCAGATGGCGCATTCATACATGATCGCGGCATCTGAGAGTAAAAACAGTGCAAAATTAACAGCAAAAAAATTAAATCATACTTACTGCCTCCTTTTGCTCACGATGGGCTGGCCGCCACCATCTTGCTTGAAGATTTGGAGCAAAATCTCATGTGGCCCAAGATGACATCATACGTCACCACGCACGCGATTTTGGCTGAGATCTTCAACCAGGATGGCAGCTGGCCCGTCGCAAGCAAATGGAGGTAAGTATGATTTTTTTTGTTTTTTTACACTGTTTCAGGTTAAATCGATTCACTACCACGTAGCACGAGAAAATTTGGCTTTGTGGATCGAATTCCACTTCGTTGCTGATCTCTACCTGCAACAATACTTTATAGAGAAACGACAAGTTCTGGTAACATCACCGGCAGATAGATCCCTACAGACAACTGCAGAGCCAAGGCTTTGACATAAGTAAATGTGAGCTGCAGAGATAGAGAATACAATGCTTTTATTCCAAGGTAAGATAAGGGCTTTCTACCCTAGAACAGGTCCCGGCGTTTCCTTTCTGCTGAATGAAGAGCTATATTTGGCAGAGATATGCAAAAATCAAACAGTTTTTAAGTACATGTAATGTGACAAGGGCTGAGCCTGCGGCTAAACACAGCTAGGAATGTGCCGCTGTAACCGGGGACGTATCTCTTTCCATCAAATCACTGGCGAATGCGAAATCACCAGAATCAGATGGTTCTTTTCATGTCATTTGCATTTTGCATTCAGTCTGCATTTACTTCTTATGAAGGAAGAGGGTAATAAAAGTCAAGATGTGGTTTATGAGATAGACAATGGAGAGATTTACTAATGAAATATGCCAAAAAACTATAAAACGGAAAGGCAAATTGGACACAAATTGAGGACATGATGTGTGCTGTATTTACAATTGTCTAGTGTAATATTCTCACCTGATGAGGTGGATCCGCTAAGCTGCTCATCCTCTAGGCATGGAGATGCCACGTTGGTGTAGCAGACAAGGAGGGATCAGTGTAGGAGAGCTGAAGGGACAATGTAGCAGAGCAAAAGGGACAATGTAGCAGAGCTGTAGGCCTCATGTAGTAGGGCTGGCTGAGGGTCAATGTAGTTAAGTTCAACTGAGGTTGGATTTAGCAGAGTTGAACTGAGTTCTGAAGGAGCAAAGCTGAATTGAGAATTGGAGTGGTAAAGCTGAACTGAGGACCAACGTAGCAGAGCTGAAATGTAGTTAAACTGGGGCCAGTTAGCAGGCCAATGTAGCAGAGCTGAAATGAAGGTTGATGAATTAAGTTGTCCAGTCTAACGTTCTCACCTAGTGAGGTGTATTTACTAGGCTGTTTATGCAGCAAGCCCATGAGGAGCCGGAGCAGGGGATGGGAGTGGTAGTGGCTCTGGCTGTAGAAGGTCTATCACAGTGGACTTCCTCATGCCATGCTGTGAACAGAGGGTGCACCCTTTCTTCCCCCAGGAACACCCTGGTTCTGGGGCTCTTGCTTGATGGTAGTTGGGCTGCCTATGATGTTAAGCGTCTGCATGGAAGCGAGGCAGCATATGAGTGCAATGGCCAGTGTATAATGTGGGAGTCAGTAACCAGGCCAGATTTAACAGAATAGATGTCTCTCTTTACTAAAGTGCAAAATAGGAGTTGTAGTACACACAATCATAGCAAAACACAGTTCCAACAGTACACAGTGCAATTCTTCCCAGATAGCAATGTATGGATTTAAGCAAGAATGGAAGTTGTGGCCCTCTTCCCACTCTGTCTGTCTCAAATCACTTCTAGTAGAATCTATGGTGAGTAATAGTACTCTTTCGATGGTGGCTGTAATGCCCAATTTGCAGATAGCCCCCATGCTCTGGGATACTGCACTTATCCAGTAGGGCAGATCAACAACACACATAGGACTAGGCACCACTGTAGCCAGGGGCGTAACTACCATACCGGCAGACCATGCGACTGCTATGGGGCCCAGGGCAAGAGGGGGCCCAGTCTTAGTAGGGATTATCTTCTCTTCTACTGGAGGTGAATACTTGGTCAGGACTCTACCCTCTAAAGGAACAACTTTTAGCAAATGAGTCAGTGGAAAAATGGCCCAAGCGTCATTGAAAGGGGTTTAGGTGGAAACTCTTCTGTCCTGTGTGGGGGGCCTGGTTTCATCCTTGCTATGGGCCCTTACTTCTCTATGTACACCACTGACTGTAGCAGAGCTGTTGGCCTAATGTAACAGAGCTGGACTGAGGGCTGATGAAACAGAGTTAGGGCTCATTCAGATGATCATACCCGTTTAGCGGTCTGCATATTGCAGATCCGGAAAACATGGATACCAGCCTAGTGTGTTCCACATTTTGCAGAACAGAACGGTCAGCCCTATGATCAAAATGCCTATTCTTGTCTGCAAAAACGGACATGTTCTATTTTTTTGCGGGGCTGTGGAACGAACTTGCAGAACAGACACAGTCACAAATATATGGTCATCTGAATGAGCCCTTAAGTTGCACTGAAGTACAGCAAATTTGAACTGTGTACAGGAATAGCAGAGTGGAGTTGTATGGCGTTATCAGTGGCACTGGAGAAATGAGGCAGCACTGAGCGACGGATCCAGGACAGGTAAATAATATCTAGAAAAAGCAGTGTGTCTGAGGGAAGTCAAAATGTGTCAGATGTGCGCCAAATATATCATGTTTCCTGCACCGTCCTGAAAAAATATGGAGCAATAAAGTTTGCTGACTAATAAATTCAGACACAACAGGACTGATAAATCTTCCCAGTGCTCAGGTACAGACTAAACCTATTGGGGCAGATTTATCAACGGCATTACAGCAGTATGTGACTGTGTTAACCGATTCAGTCCCAGGGTATTTTGGACTTTTAGACATTGTTTACCCATCTTTAGTACACTTTAGCTGAAAATTCTAGTACTTTTTTATTTGTTGGCCTATCCACCTGATTTTTGCTGCATTTTTTCATCACTTGTGCAGTGGCTGGTACTAATATGGTGGCACTATGGCTGGCATTAGTATAGTGACACTGTGGCTGTCATTTTCACAGAGATACTGCACTTGGCCCCCTAATTAGGGACATTGGGGGTCACTTATTAAGACCGGGCCGGCGTTTTAGACGCCAGCCTTAATAAAGCCCCCTGCACTGGCGGTGGACCCGCCGAAGTTATGTAGAGGTGCCGGCCTCTACATAACTTTGACAGGTCCTCCGCCATTTCGACATGTAAGACAGCTTAAAGGGGTTCTCCGAGTTATATATATTGATGACCTATCCTCAGGGTGCCAGGTGTCGGACCCCCGCCGATCAGCTGTTTGAAAAGGAGGCGCGTCGTATCAGCGCTGCCTCCTCTTCACTGTTTACATGCTGGCCGTAACGGGGTAGTGGTGAGTAGGTGTAATTACACCTCACCGCCCCCTTCATTTCTATGGGAAGAATCGCTTCCATAGACTTGTATGGATGTGCAGATGGCTCTATGTTGTGTCATTCCTTTATTATTTCTACTAGAAGTTATGAATGAATTACTAGCAGTCTACAGTAAGGGTACAGAGGGGAGGTAACCAGTTGGGGGTGTGTACCTGCACAGTCTCACTCTATCCAATCAGTGCTGCCATTTTCAGACTGTGCAGGTACACACCCCCAACTGGTTACCACCCCTCTGTACCCTTACTGCAGACTGCTAGCAATTCATTCATAACTTCTAGTAGAAATAATAAAGGAATGGCACAACATAGAGACATGAGAATAGATGTTCCAGAATTGTTATTACATGGGGAATGCATGAAGATATTGAAACAGGCATGTCAGGAGTGGTGACAGGTCCTCTTTAAGAAACTGCATAATAATTTTGGCGCGTCTTTTACAGTAGTATTAATAAATATCCATCTATGATGCAATCAAAAAGACAAAAGTCGTGAATTCCCTTTGATTCAAGGTTGAGGAAAACCGACTGTGACACGTTTCCTCGGGTCTGTTCTCCTCTCCTTTAGATTTAGGCAATTGGATGCAATGTTCTTTGTGACATTGTCTGTAAAGGACTGCCCGTGGCCTGGTTCCCTCGGAGAAAAACACTATTTAAATATCATGATTGTTACTGTTCAAGCTGTATTGTGGCATCTCAGCAGTAACGCCATCACGTCCTTTGTTTTATGTACACAGGATATTTAGAGCTCAGGCTCATGGCTATGATCCTCTGGAGTCCAGGCTTCATTCAGACTGATGGGGGCATTAATTGAAGAATCAATAAGCTGTAAAGTACAATTATTTTAACAAAGCTGCAGAAATGATAGCAGCAAGAGGAAAACAAACAGTCCGGCCGACATCTCACAATGTGAATGAATACGCTGCACTGCATTTACGGAAGGGAAAGTTCTGCATATAGTGTTTTGGGGATTTCATTGTAGAACTACAACAGCTCTTACTTTCTGAAATATTTATCTGTCAGTGTGGAGTCATCTGTCATACAGTATGTCTGGTTTGTGCTGTGTAAAGCTTATCTTCTATAGCTTGCAGTTTCAGTGTAATTACAGACCAGCAGGCTCTCTGCTTCACCACTGCATCCATCAGAGGGCTGCTCCGATGGCTCGATCTGTACTTCCCTTACAGTTCATAAACAATCATTATTGCTTAACTTTCAGTTTTATAAGAATTTAGTCTAAATGAGTATTTATGAGCTGCCAGGAGTTCAGAGGTAAAGGCTACAGATCGAGCTGTGAGATATCTGATGGATTCAGTCTACAAATGAACTGAAACTGAAAGCTGTAGAAGAAAAATTGTTGAACATTTTTAATATAAAGACCAACTAAAAAAATGACTAGCCCAAAATGAGTAGAATACATTAATAAAAATTTGCCTCCAAAGGTGCCCATCTCCTTTAAAGGGACTCTCCACTCCTTTTATATTGATAGACTATCCTCGGGATAGGCCACCAATATCTGATCAGTGGGGGTGTGATACCTTGCGTGCTGGAACTACAAATCTCCATTCATTGTGTAGTGGATGGAACTGGTTACTGTAGTGCTCCTCTCATTCACTGTGTAGTCCTGGCAGCATTACAGCTACTGCAAAATAACTGATCACCAGTGTCTTGGGGTGTTGAACCCCTGCCTATAAGATATTAATGGCCTATCCTGAGGATAAGCAATCAACATAAAAGGAGTGGACAACCCATTGAAAGTGAATTCCCTCCCTTACCATGATATAAATTGGTTGTGTTCTCCATACATTGGGGGCATATTACTAGGATATGCCCCCTATGTCTGATAGTTACGGGTCTCATCTCTGGGAGCCGTACCTATCTTTAAAATGGAGCCCGCAAAGTGAAGGAGAGCGGACCATGCATGCGCCGCCACCCACCCTATTTCCATCAGCCCCATAGAAGTGAATGGAGAGGTGGCTACACTTGCATGGTGTGCTTCATAATTATTTCTATGGGACTTCTGAAAATAGCCGAGCATGCCGCTTGAGTATTTTCAGCAATCCTTTACTATTTTGGCTGTTTGTACCCTCTAGAAGCTTGATCTTACTCGGTACTGACTGTACATTGAACAGAATAATAAAACAGTATGCAATAAGCTAGTAGGTGCCCCCTAGTGGCAGCAGCAGGTAGTCAGATTGTTATAATTTACCTCAACAGAAGAGTTTGGAACTGTCTACTAGAAAAATTACGTTGCACTTATGACAAAGATATATTAACCAAGAATTCAAGTCAATATTCGCCTAAAAGAGGGTTAATTGGTTAAGAAAATTCGTAATGTCCAGTTGGGTTATATGTAGAGATGAGCGAATCATTCAAAATTTGCTTCGCCGAATATTCGCAGAATTTCTGACAAGATTCGTATTTTAAAGTAACTTATTCGTCGAATCTACGTAAAAAAAAATCGTTGTTTTGAGAACATTTCTGCCCAAATTACGTACATACAGTCAGCGTAGTTAAAAGTACGCAATACATAAGCATTAGCATACAAAAGTGCGTACGAATCCTTAGCGTACTATTAACGCGTGAATGCGTCATATGCACGAGGCTAGGCCGCGGCCTACAGTCTTTAGAGGAAGACTATATGAAGTAGAAAAATAAGGTGCTCACTGCTGCTAGCTTTCAATTAGTTAATAATTTACTAAAAACACCGTACAATAAGTGCATTAATAAGACACATTGCAGTACCAGAAAAAGAATACACATAATGGGCTAAAGTGCTGTACCATTAAAAACAATGTAGCTAAAATACAGCAAATTATGGAAACATTTCAGTGCAATCAATTTCACATTTGCAAGCATAAAAGGCTCAGATATACGTTTAAGTCTCTCCTTATGACTCCTATTTGGCTTGGCAATGATAAAACAGTCTGTCTGGAACACATATTCCAAAATTCAATTGTAATCCACGTGAGGTAAAATTGTAATCCAAACAGGTAATGTGTAATCCACATGGATAATAGAGAATAGCAGCAAATAGAGAACCTTTTTGCAAAAGGGGCTCCCAAATAACCTGAGAAGGGGGAAAAAAGGAAAATGGGCGCACTTCGAGGCAACAGGGAATTTTCTGCAGAATGGGAGGAGTCCTGACAGCCATGTCCATCTGAGTGAGAGTCAAACGGGAGCAATACAAACAAACAAAGATAAAAAGTGCCAACTAGCTCTCACCCGTCAGGTGCAGTCCATGGTGTGGCTCCCATAGGTCCTCCTGCAGTGTCCTTGACACTGCCAGTAGTTGGGTTCCTCAGATGAGGGACCTGAAGTCCTCCTCGCTCGAGCTGCTGCTGAAGCTCATCAGAGGACGCTCCTGCCTCCTGTAGGCCATGCTCGCTGCGGTGGTGGAACTCCAGTGCCCTCTTCTTCCTGAAGTTGGACTTGACCGGGTCCGGGTGGTGGTGACGCTGGCGAGTGCTGCAGCCATTTTCGCTTTTCCGGATGCTCCTGCTGGGACAGCAGGGGTAAGGACTTCCAGCTGCAGTGGTTCCGGAAAGGTTGCATCCAGGGAAGAAGACCCAGCTTCCCCGGCTGCTGCTGGCTTCATCTTCCACGGGAGCTGGTATTAGTGGATGACCGTGGATTGGAAGGTGAACGATAACGTGGTCAGCTGACCCAGCTGTAAGGACTGTGGTGGTGGTGGTGGTGCTGGCAGTCCAGGAATCAGAGGCTCTGGCTGAGGATGTGGCTTTTCCCTGACCCGGAGGACACCATCTGGGAACTCCTGCAGGCAGCGCAAGTGTCCTGGATCTGGTGGTTCATCCGGGCACACTTCTGGTTCCGTTGTAGGCACCAGAGGCTTTGAAAGGAGGGTAACCCCGGTCGCAAATGGGTCTTTCAGGGATGGGGGTGTACTCCACCTGATCCCCCACGTACAGGCTATGACGATGTTGTGGCAGGTATGGCCATTTCACTGACCTGCGGCCCACAAAATATTCCTTTCCATCCTTGTCATCCTGCAGGAAGCCAGACCCTCTCCCAACGGAAAACCAAAGCACAGTTCCCTTTTGGTGTTCCAATGAAGGATCTCCCGGCCTAGGGTGGTCGAGTACCTGGATGACCTAGTCCTCCACTGCGGTTTTGTGCATGGTCTGTGCATGGGCCATCACAGATGGTGGAACAATTGGGTTCTGGTGTATGAAAGGGGTGGATCTCCTCCTGGGCGGCCAAGTGGACGCTCCAGCCGCCTCCGCCGCACGAGCCACAGCAGACGCTCCAGCCGCACGAGCCACAGCAGACGCTCCAGCCGCACGAGCCACAGCAGACGCTCCAGCCGCCTCTCAAGTAGCAGCAACAGCAACTTCAGCAGGTGGTAAGGAAGACACAGGCACGGAAGCTGGTTTTCTCTGGCAGAGTTGTGACACCCTGATGTCCGGAGAGGGCGGAGTTCAGGGAACTCGTCCCCAAAATACATTTCATTCTAATTTGGGCGCAGCTCTTTTTTAGCCATGATGCTTGCCTCTTGCTCTGAGATCAGCGCTGGTCTAAACTGGTTCAGACTTCAGAGGAGGGTGGACTACTGAGGGAGGAGTCTTCACTCCCTATACGTGCAAAATAGTTAGATCCCGGTGGGCCGTGCTGGTTTTTTCCAGTTCTGAGGGGGGGCGTATCTTCACTTTCCCACTCTTGCGTGGGCGTATCGTCATTGTCCCGCCTCACGCAGAATGCATACGTTTCATACGTATCATACGTATCGTTAACGTGTTAAATTTTGTGAAGATTTAGGAATAATACGAAGCGAATCCAGTTTAATCCGAAGAAATTCGGATTCGTTTCGCAGCTGAAAATTTCCAAGATTTGATACGAATCTATGAAGCGTCAAATAGATTCGCTCATCTCTAGTTATATGAATGTAACTGATATGAACCCCCTGCTCGGACCAAAGCAGTAATCTCCTACAAATTGTAACTCTAAATGACTGGCTAGATTGTATTTGTGTGGACTTGCAGCGGGCCATCCCCCAGGGCCCTATTCCCCACAAGGTGAATATCGTCTCCCAGGTGTAGGAATGACAAGTGGTGGTGTATTGTATGGCCTAAAATGTCTCTGGTGTGTCACGATGCTCCTACCTGGAAATTACTGGACCCCAGGTTTTGGCTCCAGATGCAGTAAATAGTGGAATAATTGAGGTATGTAGGAATAAATGAGTCCAGACCTTAAGATAAGATCCAACTCAGCTCTACTTAGGCAGACTTGAATCCAAACAACAATCTTGGCTCTAGCAGGTTTTAGCATATAAACTTGGCAGGCAAACACTTCTGCTCTATCTCTGTAGCTCACTGCTGTACTGACAAACTTTCTGCAAACTGCACACCCTTCCCCTAACAGGGGGTACTCTAGACTGGATCTAACTGGATCTCCACCCTTCCTGCAGGAAGTGGGAACAGACCACTTCTCTCCAGTAAGGGGTCAGAATGACATGGAAAGGTCCATTCTGAGTAACTGTACAGTACTGTAGCTCTGCCTTTGTTGCTGCCACCTGCTGGTACACCAGGCACATTACATATAAAACAGTTACATAACATTGTTAGGTATACACATTTTTGCAGGTCCTGGAATAAGAATACATGAGATGACATTATATTAGCCCATTAGAGTAAGTAGCGGGGTGTAGGAGTGGTAACACCACTCTGGGGTGTTACAGACTTCCATTGTTTTAAGCGGAAAGAGAACTTTCTTCCCCTAATGAAGACTGCTAATAATCATTGAGAGGTCACGATTGCTCTATGGGGTTGTTCAACTAGGACATCCCCTTTAAATTATACCTACGCCCTGCTGACAAGGAGCTTGATTTTCCTGCCACTACTCTCCCCATTACTCCAATGGCTAGTGCCTATAAAGGGCGGTGGGGTAGGAAATATATTAGGAAATTCTAGTACGATGCATCTATTATAGCACATCGTTAGTGAACCTCCTCTATAATGATCGCCCACTTCCCTCCTGAAATCCGTCATGTTACTCATTGTTGGGTTGCTTATATATGATTGATTATAACTAGATACATGAAAACAGCTACAGTACAACTTTAAAGTGCTTGTTCCACCCTTTAAAGGAGGTCCCGTCCTTGGTTACCTCCTCTATGGTCCAGAACAGAGAGCTTGTTCTGGTGGACTACCCCATACCCGTGTATTATACGGCCACATGTAATACTACTTTTCCCCTCTAGTGGCCACTAGAAGGAAACTGGTTAGCTGAAGGCAAGATTGTCTGTTTGCCAGAGCCTGGGAACCAGCAGCTCTCATATTAAAGTTGTCTATTATGAGAAGACCCCTTTAAGAGAAATGAGTACAAAATCAATATTAATATCCGAGGCAGTAGATCCTATCATGGTGGCTACCTGCCCTTTTTCCATATGATTGACGTATTTCTGTATATGTCCTTTCCTTTCCACTTCTATAGGCAACATAATGTGCAATTAGAATGCAAAGCATTAAAGCGGATTTCAAGAGGGAAGCTCGCCTGAGTGATTACGACCAAACACATAGCAACAAAAGCCACTTCATTACACTTCTAGGGGGATGTGATCTGTGCCAAATCAATTTTTCATTAAAATGTTCTTTGCAGGTGATAATCCACGGGGAGCGGGCATTGAATGGAATCACGGGATCACAGCGTGTGTTACTGATCTTTCATTAAGCCCCTTATTTATGGTTTAATTGATTAGGCGTAATAATTTGTTTCAAGGGTATGCAAAAGGGGTTTTCTTGAATACACTATGTGTACCTTAAAGGGGTTATGTCAAGTTTGCAAGTTATCCCCTACCCACAGGATGGGAGTAAATAACTGATCGTTGGGTTGCAACCACTGGGACTTCCACCGATCCCGAGAATGGGGGTTTTCTTCCCTTGATTCATTTTTTAGTGGACTACCAGAGATAGCTGAGTACAGCACTAGGCTATCTCTGGCAGTGTCATAGAGAATGAATGGAGCAACAGTGCGTATTCCAGACCTGTAACTCCCCTCATTCTCGGGATCTGTGGGGGTCCCAGCTGTCGGACCCCACAGATCAGTTATTTATCCCCTATCCTGTGGAGATAGGGATCTCAAGGTTGATGAAGATCAGGTAAGCTGCATGCAAACAATGTCAGGCAGAGAAATGCTGTTGAGCCAGGGGCGGATTGGGAATTTAAAGGGAACCTGTCATCACCTTTATGCTACCCATACTAACAGCAGAATAAAGTAGAGACAGGTGAGTTGATTTCAGCGGTCTGTCATTTATAAGTTAAAAGTAAGTAATTGCCGAGAACCAACATCACAAACATTGCAGACTGGGCCTGGAAAAGAATCAAATCTTCATGAGAAGGGTCATGGTTATTCATGAATTCATGCTCTCCCTGCCCACCTGCTGATGATTGACAGGCTTCTACCTAGTTTTCTCCCTTTCTCTCTAGGAGAGAACTGTCAATCATCAGCAGATGGGCGGGAGAGCAGGAGATTAGGAATAACCATGACTCTTCTCAGGTAGATTTGACTCTTTTCAAGGCCTGTGCTGCAATGATTATGATGCTGGTTCTCGGCAACCACTTACTTTTAGCTCATGAGTGACACACAGCTTAAATTAGCATTTCTGTCAGTATTTTATACTGCCCTCAGTGAGGGTAGCATAAAGTTGATGACAGGTTCCCTTTAAAGTGGCCCTGGAAAAAGTACTAAAAGTGGCCCCGTTTTGTAATGGGATCCAAAATGATGGAAGGCATTGCCAGCAATACCATATTGTGGCACATTATACCACCCCAATAGAGCCAAATACTGCCCCATCACAAAATACTGCCAGCAGCACAAAATACACCCCCAAAATCTTCCACTGGCCAGTCGTGAGGAGGGCTCAGGCGGCCCCCTTGGCATCGGCCCACTGGGAAATTTCCCTGTAAGGTCTATGTCAATCCACCCCTGTGTTCAGCAGATGAGTATATCTGGATAGACAAGGGCCAACATCTGGAAGATAGTTGGAGTTGGGAAGAAGTAGCAGGGATGATGCAAGGAATACTGTACAAGATGGAGATCAATAAGCTTGTGTTCACACTTCTTGTCCAACAACTGCTCTAGACAGAAGTGTGAATAGACCCTGACAGATTTTTTTTATAGGGAATGGTATCAGGACTACATTCAAAGGTCAAACCAGGACATAACAAAGTTGATCATCACACTCAACAGACACAGAAGAAATAATGTAAGCTCTCAGGGGTCAATATCTCGAGGTGTAGGTGAGATCTGGAGAACGATGACCCTTTAAATGTGCCTTGATGCAACATCATGGGGTTGGACCGAGGGGTGTGACCAGGACTGGAAGGTGGAGAAGCTGAGTTGCACTATGGGGCTATGCCCCCCCCCCTTCTTCGGTGACACCCTCATTTGTATAGATGCCTGTTTTAATAGGATTGATACTGCTGACAGATGCTCTGTAATAGCTTATATTTTTTGCACATATATTTTTTTGGTGTGTGTGAGGTTGGGATGAGTAGGAGTGAAGCCATTTAACATCTACCACAGAAGACTCCATCCCATCATGCATTTCCTAAACAACTCAATCCATTACTAGCTAGAAATCTCACCAAGGTTATCTCCTGAATAATGAATATGGTGTCAAAACAACAGCACACAATGAAAGGGGTGAGGAGAGAGATAGATGGTGCATATGATTTGATATTAACAGAAGTGGCTTCTTTCTTGACTTATGCAAGGAGAAAAAAAAAGAAAATATTTGTTTCTAAAGCAAAATTTCAATCCTGATCCCCATTATTGATCTGTTATTAAAGGGGTCATTCAGTTTGGGCATTCCCTACTTCTTAGAAGTGTCTCTTGAAATTAGCTTATCAGAAAATATCTCTCAGTTGGGAACCCAGCGATCAGCTGTGATCTGTGAGTTAACCTGGCAGCAAGTGTTCAATTTCCCTGGAGCGCCACCACTGGAGAAATTAAGTATTACACAGCACCCACTAAAATCAACAGGTTGTTTGAGTATTTTTTTTATTTATTTATTTTATGCAGCAATATTATATTCCACAGCACTTTACATTCATTAGCATCACACTGTCCCCAATAGGCCCCCCCATGCTAAGTTCCCTATCAGTATGTCTTTAAGTTATGTAAGTTCCCCAGCAGTATGTGTTTGGAGAGTAGGAGGAAACCCCCCCACTCCATGCAGATGATGTTATTGGTTGGATTTGAACCTAGGACCCCAGCGTTGCAAGGCACCAGTGCTAACCACGAGCCAGTGTACTGCAAGACAAAGTCTTCTAGGGTGGGTTTCTTTGTCACTCTGACTAAGAGATGAGGATCCTAGAGGGACCCCTCTATAATCGTTTAATTCTCTTATAATGTGGGTTTTGTAAATTGGACAACCCCATTAATGGACCCTGGAAATTAAGAATTATTAGTTACTATTGCCAGGGCAATCATGACTTTCACTTAAAGGGGTTCTCCAAGTTATATTTATTGATGACCTATCCTCAGTGTTGTCTACCTTTCCAACGGAGATGCTTGGCTTTGTAACCAGTTTTAGTAAATCTCCCTCTATCATGTTATCATCCCCTTTATAATAACCTGACCTCTTTAATTTTGTAAAAACGTGCTAATATTATAACCAAAGCTTCTGGAACTACAAAGCTTTTGTTGCATTGTCTTCCAAATAAAATGTAAAGGGGTTGTCTCATCTTGCTGTTTCTAAGGCGAGATTAGACACAGTCCCAACCACCAGCAGACCGGGAAACAGCAGAGCGTTCTGGCGCTCACTGTTTCAGTAGTTCTTATTGCGGTGCATGAGAGCTACGGAAACAGTGTAGTCCAGCAAGCTATACTGTTTCTGAGTTAGGGAGGCTGTGAGGGGATATAATGAGGGCATAACTACTGTACTGTGAAGAGGCACAATAGGCATAACTACTGTGAGGGGGCAATGTGTGGGCATAACTACTGTGAGGGGGCACAATGGGCATAACTTCTGTGAGGGGGCAAAGTGTGGGTATAACTGTTGTGAGGGGGCAATGTGTGGGCATAACTACTGTGAGGGGGCACAATGGGCATAACTTCTGTAAGGGGGCAGTGTGGGTATAACTATTGTGAAAGGGCACAATGTGGGCATAACGACTGTGAAGGAGTGCATTGAGGGCATAACTATTGTGAAGGGGCACAATGGGCATAACTACTGTGAGGGGGCCTAGTGTGGGCATAACTACTGTAAAAGGGCACAATGAGGGCATAACTACTGTGAGGGGGCACAATGTGGGCATAACTACCGTTAGGGGGCGCACAATGTGGGCATAACTTTTGTGAGGGGGAACAGTGTGGGCATAACTACTATGAAAGGGCACAATGAGGGCATAACTACTGTGAAGAGGCACAGTGGTCATAACTACTGTGAGGGGGCACAATGGGCATAACTACTGTGAGGAGCACAGTGTGGGCATAACTACTGTGAAGGGGCACAATGAGGGCATACAGTAACTACCATGAGGGGACACACAATATGGGCATAACTACTGTATGGGGGCACAATATGGGCATAACTACTGTGTGGGGGCACAATGTGGGCATAACTTCTGTGAATCGGCACAATGAGGGCATAACTACCATGAGGGGGCACAATGAGGGCATAACTACTGTGAAAGGGCACAATGAGGGCATAACTACTGTAAAGGGACGCAATGAGAGCATAACTACAGTAAGAGGCGCAATAAGGGTATTACTACTGTGAGGGAGAAAATAAAAGCATAACAACTGTGAGGGGCACAATGAGGGCATAACTACTGTGAAAGGGCACAATGAGGGCATAACTACTGTGAAGGGACGCAATGAGACCATAACTACTGTAAAGGGGCACAATAAGGGTATTATTACTGTGAGGGAGAAAACTAAAAGCTGTGAGGGGGCACAGTGTTTTAAAGTATGGGTGGGGGTGCCAGAGAAAGAACCTGCCCGGATGCCAAACACTTTAGGCACACCACACCACTAAAAACTAACCACATTTACAATGGTAAATTTCCCCCCTCTGTATCTATCCTTCACTTCATCCTTACTATTTTCTTTCTGTCTTCGAAGAGAGCTATAAATTAAGGCAGAACATTTATGAAGGAACATGGCCGGACACACATGTGTTAGTGTAGTTGGGAACCACCACAACAATATATCCCTCCCATAGCCCGGAGCCATAGCCACTTGTTCCTCTACTGCTAAACTATGAAAACTATAAATTGACTTGTGACACGGAATTGGCAAAAGATCTCAGACTGTGGTTCTCCATTACAGAGACCAGTTCCTTAACCACAGGGCCACTCTCCTCTTACCACATCTCATTTCCTTCCTGAGGCTTTTGGTTTAAGTTCTGTTCAACTGCTGGGACAACATATGGCAAGTCTGCAGCTCTTCTTCTTCCCCCGGAGAGACAAAGCATTCCAAGTATTGTGAATGGAAGCAAATTGAAAACAGCTTGAATGCTTGCAAAATGATGCAAAAATATGCTGTTATCATGTAAAGATGAGTATGGAGATATGATTGTCGTAGAGCATAACATCACGCCCCCCCACGAGCACATCCATGGCCTGAAGTCATCTGCAATGTATCAAAGAACGCACAATTGTTACATTGTGTTTACTTAGACAACAAAAAATTGCTTACAGTGATTGTCCCACAAAAAATATCTTATAGTTTTCAAACCAACGCCTGGATCTGAATACTTTTGTAATTGCATGTAATTAAAAAAATTTTATAGCTACTGAGCTATTCACTAAAATGTATATTTATAGTGCCACTTAATTTCTTATTTCTTTGACGTGCTCACTGAGAAGGACGCACATGCTCAGTTTCATCTTTCAACTGCCTCCTGAGCTGTGATAGGGAGAACATGGACACGCCCCCTGAGCTGCAGCAGAAAAGACACGCCCCTTGAGCTGCCAGCTTGATATAAATCTAGCAGAGCAATGAATGTGGAGATCTCAGGATCCATGAGAGGTCCAGGGCTGGTTCTAGCTTTGTTAGAAAGAGATTGTTATGTACTGTGTGATGTCTGATTATTTTCATTATAAAAAGTAAAAGCAATTACACAAAACATAATGCATGTTTTAATTCAGGCAAGAATCAGTTGGAAAGAATAGTTGGTATTCTAATTATACTGATTTATAATGCTATGTGCCTCTGCTTGACCTGTGGATACAGAATAATAGTGACATAAAGCTGTCAGTGTGATCCTGTAACAGTAAGGTCAAGCAGAGACAAACAGCATTATAAATCATGGTAATTCCCTGTGCTCCTGCAAGTCCAGAATGGAGTATTACGCTGACACACGAAGCTTGATTCTTGCAATGGATTTGCTAGTGTGAAACAGCCAAGGGTGCACCACCAATGAGGCCAGGTGAGGCGATCGCCTCAGGTAGCACCAGGTAGGGGCAAGAGAGGGGCAGTTGAAGTGCCATGGGCTGAAGGGAAGGGGTTAGGTTAAGAAATTGGCATTGGGGAAGGAGGGGCGCTGTTTCAGTTTTTGTCTCAGGCAGCAGAAAGGCTAGGTGCACCCCTGGAAACAGCCCTAAGGCTTTTGTAACGGGGCTTCGCAGTATTATAATGATTATAATGATTTCTTATGCTGTGTGTCCCTGCCTGACATCAGCTGTAATGAACTGTACTGGCCAGTGGCCTAACTAGAACTGACTGGGCCCCACAGCAAATTTTTGAACACCCCCCTACCTCAGCAACTTCTTCACAATCCCCTCCTCCCGTGCAACCCCCACTCTTGTGGCTAGTCAACATGGCTCTTTCAGACCAGGCCCGGCAGCTGTTCCATCTGTTTTCTACACATATATACTGTATGTCATGTTACTGTTCATAGTGTTAGCGAATCGAAGTTCATGAAGTGGACTTCGATCTGAATTTCAGGAAAAATTAGATTCTCCGCAAAGCCGAATTTACTCATGCTTCGTGGTAATGAATCAATTTTCCCTAAAATGGTGGTAAAAAAAAATCATACCTCATCCACTTGCGCACTAAGGGGGTCATTTATCAAACTGGTGTAAAGTAAAACTGGCTTAGTTACCCATAGCAACCAATCAGATTCCACCTTTCATTTTCCAAAGGAACTGTCCAAAATGAAAGGTGGATAAAAGGGGTTTGATAAATGACCCCCTTAAGAGTCCGCCGCAGCCATCTTGATTGAAGATCCTGCTTGCAATCTTGTGCGTGGTGACCTATGACGTCACCACGCCAGCCAGCATGATGATGTCATCATGCACTGAGCGAGATTTCACACTGGATCTTAAATCAAGATGGCCGTGGCGGACTCTTCGCGATCAAATGGATAAGGTGAGCATTTTTAACAGATTAACACCTGACAGCCCTCAACGGTAGGGTGGCCAGATATCCGGTTTTAGGACGGACAGTTTTCAGACTTCTGGTCCTCCATCCGGCGCAAGGCCAGGATGGCCGGCCAGAAGTCCTCCTTTTTAATGGCTACAGTACAGAGTCCCTATACCGTATTTTTCGCCCTATAAGATGCACTGGCCCATAAGACGCACCTAGGTTTACAGGAGGACAATAACAAAAAATATTTTTCATCAGACCTCAGCTCACAGCCCCAATGAGACCCCAATGTTAATAAGACCCCAATAAGACCTCATATAAGAGCCCCATGCCTCTCATCAGCCCCCATTGCCTCTTATATCAGCCCCCATGCCTGAAATATCAGCTCCCATGCCTCCAATATCAGCCACCATGCCTCCAATATCAGCCACCATGCCTCCAATATCAGCCTTCATGCCTCCAATATCAGCCACCATGCCTCCAATATCAGCCTTCATGCCTCCAATATCAGCCACCATGCCTCCAATATCAGCCTTCATGCCTCCAATATCAGCCACCATGCCTCCAATATCAGCCCCCAATGTTGCCAGTATCAGCCCCCAATGTTGCCAGTATCAGCCCCCAATGTTGCCAATATCCCCCAATAGCCCCCAATGTGAGCCCCCACTGCCTTTATCAGCCCCCAGCCGCAGAGAATATAGAATAAAAAAAACACTTACCTCTCCTGCTTCAGGCCGCCGCTGCTCCTCGCTGCCCGTGCTCTGCTCCCTCCTGCTGTCGGCTGTACTGTGAACTGGCGCGCACAGAGTGATGTCACAGAGTGCCCTCATGCTGTGCGCAGCCCTGCACAGCCAAGCGGAGGACCAGGAACCGGTAATTACAGATCCTTCATCGCTTCCTGGTCCTCTGGTGCTATTGAGCGCTTCCATAATGGAAGCGCTCATTAGCTTTCCCCCCTATAAGACGCATAGACATTTTTCCCCCACTTTTGAGGGAAAAAAAATGTGTCTTATAGGGCGAAAAATATGGTAAGTATCCCCTGGTCACCTGCTAATACTCTGTCTTTAGGACAAAGTACAGGATAAAGTAATTTATTAAAAAGCGAATTTCATTGAGAAATTCGGTGAAGCAGCCAAATCAAATTTTTGAGAACTTTGCTCATCTATAGTCATTGTATTATAATCTTGTAGGGCCCCTGACAATACAATCTTTTAGTACACCTCCAAAGCGGGCCCTTTCTGAGTTCGAGCCACGTAGCAGCCGCATCCCTTGCAACCAGGGGTGGATTGGCCATAAACCCTACAGGGAAATTTCCCGGTGGGCCGATGCTCAGGAAGGCCACTCAAGCCCTCCTGAGGCCACCAGCCAGGTTCATAATGATCTGATTCTCTCCTACTCACCTGGCCAGCAGCCTTCCTGAATTCAACTGTATCAATGTCCTAAAGACAGTGATACAGTTGAACACTGTGAAGCAGGTGGCAGTATTGCAGCATCCCGGACCGCAGGGGTATGTGTGAGTGTTGGGGATGTCACAGTGTTTAATGGTGCCGGTGGTTATATTACTCACAGTTTGGTGACTATGACTCCCTGGGTCGGCGTGCAGTTGTGTGGAAGAGAGACACCAATCTCCTCGGGGCACTCTCTGGTCTTCAGGGCTCTGCCGGATGGTGAGGTGCCCTTGGTGGTTTGGTATTAAGGTGTCGGTTGGCAGGATCCTGGTATAGTTTCGTGACACCAGCGCCCTTATGGTGCAATGTAAAATAAAGAGGAGGCAGCTTGTGTAAAACAAGGGAAACTTTACTTTTGCCTTGTGAGAATGTCCTTTTTAGATTACAGTTGGTAAATTACTTTTCTTATTATAAGGCAAAGACAAATATGCTACAGGATTCCCTCTTTAGGCTGGTTACTTGAGTAAAGTGCGAGTTTAGTTATGTTTCTTATTCTTTCTCCTTTTTCTATCCATTTCTTATGTTCTTATATTAATGAATCCACCTGTTTCTAGGCCTAGTTCTGGATAATACTTGAACAGAGAATAATTCACATGAGCAACCCCAGAGGGTGATATCCCTGGATGGCAGGCATTAATACTTCTGCTCCATTATTTCTGGGTGCTTGGAACATAGATAAGTCCACACTTCCCAGAGGGTTAAAAGTGGGTACAGAATACAACTTGACGTCAATAGTTGTGAAGGACGTGTGCAGGTGCTGGAAGCTATACCTTGTGCACACTGGTGCCAGCAAAGTCCATAAAGCATTAATCAGCTGTTTACCTAAGCTGGACTCTCCTTTATCCAGAATATACTTGGGTCCTAGTGGCTTGGAAATGGTAAGTGCTAACAGCAGACTGACTTGGCCAGGGTCAGACAAATATGGCAGCCTCAGGAATGATGAGCTCCTACTTCTCCTCCTGCTCTTTGCTTGTCTGTCTACTTTTCCTTCACTGACTAAACTTCCTTCCTGTTGTCTAGGTGGTTATATGTGAGACAACAGCACCACCTAGTAGTGAAACACTACAATTTGTAGTACTCAGCCTATATTAGGTTCCTGCAGCATGAAATGGTAAAAGACAATAATTAATATGACATGGCTATAATACACAAAGTTTGTGGTGTCACTTTTCACATAATATGTGGGACGCTGCAGTATCTTCTGCTGTACTGTGGTATTTGGTGCAGCTGGGGCACTACATTGCCATACCATACCTCCCAAGTGTCCCTCTTTTGGAGGGACAGTCCCTCTTTTTGACCCAAGTCCATCTGTCCCTCTTTGATCCTTAAATGTCCCTCTTTTTGACCTGGGGAATTAATGCATAAATGTGCATTAATAAATTTACTAAATTTGCTCCTTACTAAAGTGTCTGCATGGTTTCTACCTACATATTAGACCAAAATTTCATTATTTGGTGCAATTTTGACTTTAAAATATCTATAATCTGATGATTTATGTGTTAATATGTATATGGACATTGAAGCACAAGAAAAAAATTGTCACAGGGGCTCCAGTAATTATGTTTTGGGTGGAGCTAGAGGCGTGGCCTAGTATGAAAAAAACTGCCATGATGCGTGCCGCAGACATTGTCCCTCTGCAATTTTCAAAAGTTGGGAGGTATGCCATACACTTATGTATTGCTGGCCATACCTACTTCTGTTGTCCCCCCGTTTGTCAATTTGGACCTGCCTACAATATGGAACCACTTTTACCTTTTTTTCCAGGGCCACTTTTAGTTCCCAGTCCGCCCCTGCTTGCATCCACCATAGCTACGCCCCCTGGTATTGGCATAATACTGTCATCTATCATCAATCCACCGTCATCTACCTACACATTTCTAGCTTTGACCAAGCCCTGTAATGAAGCCGTCTTCTTCTTCTGTAACCTGCTTTGCCTCACATTAGGTTTTGAGGAGCCTAATTACATTCTGTCTGGGGAAGGATAAGTGTGGAAAAGGTAAAGAAAACAAATTACAGAAGGTATTGTTATCCTTGGATCCGTGTCTATTTGCTGACATGCTCATGATGAGTGTAGTGGAGCATATTAATGAATTGAAATGTGATTCTTGCTTTTGATCCAGTGCAAGAGAAATAGCTCAAGACAGATGTGTAGGGCGTGACCTCTGTGTCTCTATGATACTTCCCTTTGAGACATGCGCTTTGTACCTGTCATTTAATTTTGAATGGAAATGGATAATTCACAGAGGAAACCATGTATTGATCGACGGGTTATATTTCCCCCCAAACAGCTCAGACCTTGTTAATATTTACTGAGAACCGCACAGAAAAGAATTGGAGAACGCTTCAATTTCCTCATCCTGTGTTACATGTCTGACAAAATGAAATGTTTCTGATCTGTGAAAAAAAATGAATATCAGACAAAGACAGTCTGTGTTATCACACGCCACAATAGCTGAACTGTTACACTTAAAGGCTATGTACACCTTCGAAGGCAATTTTTTTAAAATGATTGCATGTTACTCGTTACTCATTTTTGGCTAAAAATAATTTTTTCAATTGGTCTTTATTAAAAATATTGAGCTGTTCTGTCACAGAGGGTTAACTGTTTTTCTAGCTATGTGTCTGGTACTTTCACTTTGTGCCGGCCATCTAATAAAAATCACAGAAAATAATGCACTCAAACAATAGATGCGAACGTAATATATGGACTAAGCCCTCACTCTAATAATAAAATCTGAGACTCTCAGCCAATATATTTTGATCAAAACACAGCTGTGCCCGCCTACCAGCGCCAAGGTGGTCTCAGTCAGACAGGTCCTACTCTAAACCTACCTATGCTGGTCATCTAACAAGCTTTATCTCTAAACTACTGAGAGGTGATAAACACTTATTTAAGCCACATTCTTATCAGTAAGATAATAACTGAGCTATAATGAGTGTTTAGGAGGTCAGAAAGCAGAGATAAGGAGCCCGTCAGCTCCTAGTCTGACGGAAAAGACAGAAAATCCAAAGGGTGCTACGAGAGCATGTCAGCTCTGTGCAGAAAAAAATGATGCCATATTTTTAATAAAAACAATTTAAAAAATTATTTTTAGCTCAAAATGAGTACAATGCAATAACAAAAAATTGCCCCAAAGGTGTACATAGCCTTAAAGTTACAGACTGCAAACAAGACAATGAAAAATGCAACAATTTTGTAACCATTTTGTTTTAGTTTACAGTCATGGCCAAAAGTTTTGAGAATGATACAAATATTAATTTTTACAAAGTCTACTGCTTCAGTTTTTATAATGGCAATTTGCATATACTCCAGAATGTTATAAAGAGTGATCAGCTTAACAGCAATTACTTGCAAAGTCAATATTTGCCTAGAAAATGAACTTTATCCCTCAAAACACATTTCAACATCATTGCAGCCCTGCCTTAAAAGGACCAGCTAACATCGTTTCAGTGATTGCTCCATTAACACAGGTGTGGGTGTTGATGAGGACAGGGCTGGAGATCAATCTGTCATGATTAAATAAGAATGACACCACTGGACACTTTAAAAGGAGGCTGGTGCTTGGCATCATTGTTTCTCTTCTGTTAACCATGGTTATCTCTAAAGAAACACGTGCAGTCATCATTGCACTGCACAAAAATGGACTAACAGGGAAGAGTATCGCAGCTAGAAAGATTGCACCTCAGTCAACAGTCTATCGCATCATCAAGAACTTCAAGGAGAGAGGTTCCATTGTTGCCAAAAAGGCTCCAGGGCGCCCAAGAAAGACCAGCAAGCGCCAGGACCGTCTCTTAAAAGTGTTTCAGCTGCGGGATCGGGCTACCAGCAGTGCAGAGCTTGCTCAGGAATGGCAGCAGGCAGGTGTGAGTGCATCTGCACGCACTGTGAGGCGGAGACTCTTGGAGCAAGGCCTGGTCTCAAGGAGGGCAGCAAAGAAGCCACTTCTCTCCAGAAAAAAACATCAGGGACAGACTGATATTCTGCAAAAGGTACAGGGAGTGGACTGCTGAGGACTGGGGTAAAGTCATTTTCTCTGATGAATCCCCTTTTCGATTGTTTGGGACATCTGGAAAACAGCTTATTTGGAGAAGAGGAGGTGGGCGCTACCACCAGTCTTGTCTCATGCCAACTGTAAAGCATTCTGAAACCATTCATGTGTGGGGTTGCTTCTCAGCCAAGGGAATCGGCTCTCTCGCAGTCTTGCCTAAAAACACAGCCATGAATAAAGAATGGTACCAGAATGTCCTCCGAGAGCAACTTCTCCCAACCGTCCAAGAGCAGTTTGGCGATCAACAATGCCTTTTCCAGCATGATGGAGCACCTTGCCATAAAGCAAAGGTGATAACTAAATGGCTCGGGGAACAAAACATAGAGATTTTGGGTCCATGGCCTGGAAACTCCCCAGATCTTAATCCCATTGAGAACTTGTGGTCAATCATCAAGAGACGGGTGGACAAACAAAAACCTACAAATTCTGACAAAATGCAAGCATTGATTGTGCAAGAATGGACTGCTATCAGTCAGGATTTGGTCCAGAAGTTGATTGAGAGCATGCCAGGGAGAATTGCAGAGGTCCTGAAGAAGAAGGGTCAACACTGCAAATATTGACTTGCTGCATTAACTAATTCTAACTGTCAATATAAGCTTTTGTTACTCATAATATGATTGCAATTATATTTCTGTATGTGATAAAAACATCTGACAAACACACATAAAAACCAGAGGGCAGCAGATCATGTGAAAATATAATATTTGTGTCATTCTCAAAACTTTTAGCCATGACTGTACATCTACCTGCCATTTTGTGTCTAAAGCACCTATTCAGGATCTGTGTCTCCATGGTAACAGACAACAAACAAACCCTGCGTAGTCTGATCCTGCAGTCATACTCACTTCTCATACAGGATGAAAGGGAGTATGACAGCAGTATGAGAATACACTGGGTTTCTTTTTTGTTTTCCGTAACCATTGTTGAGATCTGTACGTGTGGGCAGGGTTGTCAATGACTCACGGCACAAGTTTTCAAGAATTAAAAGTCCAACACTGTTTATTGTTCTTCCAAAATAATATAACTGCAGGCAAAGTTATCTTTAAGCAACTTCGTAGGAACATTAACATAAAGAAAACACATTGGGCGCTAACTGAACATAGGTTTCCTCACCTAAGAATACAGCAGACAGGGGATCAGCAGACAGGTCATGTAGCTTTCAGGCTCTGACCCTGAATGAACTTTTCAGTCCTCTGTCTATTTCCCCCAGTAATGATCCCAGTAGCTACATCTAGGTTTGCTTCGGTCCAGTAGAAATGGTTGTGTTGGAGTGGGGTGGGAATGGCAGGTCCCAGTACCAACCTACCCACCAAACCCTCCATAAAAAGCCAGCCCATAGAACACTTTAAAGAAAAGTGCCTGAGCAAACTACACTTTGCTTGAACAACCCAGCTTTCCTGGATCCTTTTCACCTCACCCATGAGTAAAACATATACCCGCTCCAGTACTTTTCCATACACCATGTTACACCATAACATGGTTGTTTAGAACTAGTGATGAGCGAATCAAAGTCCACAAAGTCGATTCACTGTGAAGCTGAATTTCCTTGTGCTTCCTGGTAGCGAATCTATTTAACCTGAAATAGTGTAAAAAGAATAATATTTACCTGATCTATTTGTTCACGACGGGCCGCCCTCCCCGATCTTGATGAAGATCTTGGCCGAAATCCCGCGTTGGGACGTATGACGTCATCTCGGGTCGTGCAAGATTTCGCGCCAGACCTTCAATCAAGATGGTGTTGGGCGACCTGTCGTGAGCACACTGATCAAGTATTATTCTTTAAAATTTTATGCCTTGTAATTTATATCAGATGCCGCGATCATGTATCCTTCTCCATCACTCCCAGAACCATTACAGTGAAGAGGGTGTGCAACTAGATGTTGGGAGAAGAAACTGTTTCCTGCAGGGCACACCCTGGTTAGCGTCTCCTGCTTGATGGAAGGTGGGGTGACCTTGGTTTTGTGGTGCGGTTAAAAGACAGGAGACAGCAGAACATAACTGAACAAAATGACGTCTTTACTGAAGTGCAAAGCGAAAAAACACCTCCACACAAGATGAAGGCACAAGTCTTAGTAAACAGTTCCAAGTTCTGCCTGAAGCATGGTTTACCTCCAGAGCACCCATAGTGATGCACATTCTAACATACCAATTCCTGACATACCAGTCCATAATTGAGGGGTGCAATTTCTTCTGCAATGTCTGCAATTCCTATCTGCAAGGTGCAGACTCCAAAAACAGCCCTACAATCTGCCAACTGATATGACTAGGAGCTGGAAGCCTTTTAACCCAATCAAATGCTATTAAGTCCAGAAGCCATAGACGTGTGTTACCCTCACAGACCAAATTCCGCACCCCCTCTTTCAGCAACAATCTCAGGGGTTTTTTATCTGAGAACAATCTCAGGGGTTCACTGGAGTCCTCTGAGGTCAAATTGACTGAAGCTGACTGGCAGGATAGGAAGCTACTCTCAGCAGCCTTGTTTCAACTACAACCCACAGAAAGGAAAGCTAAGCCCAAGGGTTTACGCTCCACCTTTCCCCATGGAAACAGTATCTCAGAGGCAGGATTTAACTCATGGTTATCTGACAGACTGTGCAGATGGTATAAAACAGTCCCAAAACATTAGAAAACAGTGCAACACCTTAGGTATATGTCACATTACATAACGTTCCATAAAATATGTTTTCATTCAGGTTGACTCCTTTACCTTGCCCTATATATAAATATATGCAGCGAGCCCCAGAGGAGCCGCTACAAAGGATGGGAATGGTAGTAGCCCTGATGAGGGGCTGTGTCATGGTGTACTCCCTAAGGCTGTCATTCCTTGGTGTTCAATGCAATGAAAATGCCATTTAAAGAATCAGGCCAGAAGTAAAAGTATAACAGTCTTTCTTTTCTTAGTGCAAAATATAACTTGGGTTACATCCAGCTGTAGTAAGTGCAAAGTGCAGTTTCTGGCACCAGATGAGGAGGTATGGTGGTTGTTTGAATGGCAATAGGTTGGCACTAGTAGGCACTTGTGGACTTGACTTTAGCCTGACCTAACAATAGTTTAGGTAGGTGGTGGTGTCTGAGCTGTAGTCCCTCACCTTGCAGCAGAGTCTGTATAGCTGTATTTTACTGATCACTCTGCTGTCTTGAGACACTCATGCTTTCTGAAAACAACGTTTTGGATCCTGGAAATCTCTCTGGAGTGTTGGTCTCACAGGAGAATAGGATCTGGTCTCTAGTAGTAGGAGCTCAGACATAACCTTCCTGTTCCTTCTCGGTCTGAATTAGAACTCTCCCTTGCAGGAAGCTGGACCAGCCCACTCTTATCAAGAGGGGTGGGACAGGCTGGTTAGCCTGTTCCTGCCAACCATACCTTCCTCTGCTGGAATGAATGGCCACTACATGAAAATACATAACAATACATAATACAATATATAATAAAACTTTTGCAGCTACCCCCAGGTCTAGGCTACTGCATATACTGGCCAAAGTAGAGTGCTGTGTTGGTGCCACTTGACCTCCTCTAGCTATGCCTGTCAAATTTTAGTTTAAAGGGGTTTGCCCATCTCAGACATTGATGCCATAATGCTTGTTTATGCCCTCAATGTCAGATAGGTGTGGGTTCCACCTCTGGGACCTGCTGCTATCTCTAAAACGGGGCCCCTGAAGAGAAAGAGCACCTCATGTTCTCCATTTACTGCTATGGAAGTTCAAGAAATAGCTGAGCAAGCGCGGTCAGCCATTTTCGGAAGCGGTGAATGGAGAGCACACAGCGCATTCATGGCCAACTCTCCTTCAGGGGACCTGTTGTGGAGATAGGAGTGGGTCCAAGAGGTGGGACCTGCACATATCTGATATTGATGCCATATTCTAGAGATGGGAATACCCCTTTCATCTCCATGTATGGCTTACAGTACATAAAATGTGCATGCCTCAAATGCGCAAGTTGAATAAACACTCATCGCACATAGTGGTTTAGTGCATATGTTACATCTTTCTACCAGCAGATGGCATCCTTCTGTCAGGATCCACAACTACGCGTTTTGAGCTCCCTGGCAAATGTTACACAAAACACTTTGCGTCTGTCAGCACATTCCTGGAAGGTCACAGTGAATGATGAATGCTGCAGTGTAGGAGCCTAATTTTTTTTTCATGGATTGCATCACTTGGCCGAGGCTGCTGCTGGCTTCATTCATTTGACTCCTGTGGTTAAAAAATCTTTCCCCAATTGTTGTGAGGCCGCTTCCTCCACAGCCCCTTTGTGGCCAGAGCAGGATATCTATGACTGGCTGGCTTGTGCAAACTGGAGATCTTCCAACTATTTTCCATAGTGGAACTGCACAAGTCCTACTAAAATATCCTGTGGTTATTCTGGTTACAATTTCATTCCGGATGCATGTTCCAGACCACGTGATATCCCAGCCGGCCTCCTCCAACGTCGCTACCCCAGTCAGTTTTTGTCAGCAATTACAAGTACAAAAGTTGCTGTGAAATTATTTTGGTTTCCATTCAAACGGAATAAAAAAGATCAAAGCCGAGTAACGATTCTAAACCGGTGTTTTTGTTTGTTGCTCGTGCAGCCGTGCATAATTTTCTTTCTTTGTGCAATCAAAGAAATTATTGAAAAGAGCTCAAGGGAACCATGCATGAAAACTGTTTCACAGGCAACGGCGATTCACGTCCCCAGTGGGATTCCGAAAGATCTTTTAGAGCTTAGGCTATAAATATATTAGTGTCTAACACAGCGTCATTATAAAATATGGATTTATGCTGAACTGATGTGTTACTTACTTTCTACTCCAGGTGCAATGAACTTTTAACCCCTTCCCGACGCTGCCATTTTGCTTTGTTTTAATTTTTTACTACCTGCCTTCCAAAAGACTTCCAAAATTACGTTTTATTAATTTTTCCGCTCGGTCTTGGTTTACCATTGCAGTCTATGGGAAACTTGCTATGTTCCTATTTAGCCCTGCTTGAGGCAGGGCTCAATAGGATCTTTTACTATGGCAGGCCTGGTACTTTTCAAAAGGCTCGTAGCTGCCATAGCAACCAAACAGCACCCATGATCTTGTTGTGGGGAGCCATTATTTCCCAGGAGCTTCTCTTCCGCGGTAAGGACCACTCAGATGCTGTGGTCACAAACGCAACTAGGAATGCTCACTTATGGACGGGGCTTGACCAGGTCAGTCCAAATTTGCTGGGACTGACTCTGAAAATTAGGCACAGTCTCTGCAAATTTGCAACTATGTGTCCATGACTGGACAAGAAGATTGCTGGCAGATAAAACACTGATAGCGGGCCCATCTTTAAAAACCTAACATGCTTGATCTCCTTGTTGCAGGAGAAGGGCTTGATTCCGGTCTCGATTCCATCCTCTGCAGTGAAAAGATAGAGTGCTGAATGTAAGTGCTTTTCTCTCCTCGTTCTAGCGATGGGGGTCTCAGCTCTCAGACCGCCACTGATCAAAACTTCTTATATGTCTCTATGACATATCAAAAGTTGGATCAAGTGAAGAGCATGTCCCCATGGATTATTTATTTTAATATATTTCACTAAATTTCTAAGCAACTGCCAATAAGTTTTGTGATAATGATTAATTAAATGGGTTTTCTGAGACTTTTCTACTGATGAACTGTCCTATGGAGTGCCAGGTGATCAATACTAATGACTTATCCAGAGGACCTATTTCAGCAGGTACCACTGTTTGGCTTATGGGACTTCCCAAGGACCTGCTGCTCTCTGTCCACTGACATAAAATAAAATAAACATATACTGTATAGCTACATCTCTGTAACTCTATCCTTGGTGTGAAAATGACTGAATCTTGACGAACCCCATTAAAGTCATTGGGCTTAGTCAGGATTTGCTGCTTAAAAACAATCCTCACTATTAGAGGTGACCACTTTAGAACGCCGAGCATACAGAGATGCTGGTATCACATATTTTATTTTTGGGTTTTAAGCCATTCCACCCTGCTTTTAGTAATAAAATTTGTTTGATCAGTGCTGGAGAGTAGACTGGTAGGAAGGAAACTGACTCTCTGCTAGAGACTATCTACAATGTCTGTCAGGATCTCAAATTAGTTGCCAAATTTTCCCCATCCCTTCATCCACATCCCTTCCCATCTCTTGATTGTGTTTGATAGACCGTACTAAGTAACTAGCCAGAGTGGTTGCAAAGAGTTTGTCTCACTCTTATCATCAGACTGGCGTTCCTTGGATCAAGCGGAGGAAATTATTGGGACAGCCAATCCAAGACATATCTGTTAAGATCTTGTAGGTCATTTATGCATCAAATCATAAGAAACTAGTGATCCTAGTGAAGCGGTCCCGGGGAAGGATCCGCTATGCAGGACTCAAGTACGGTACAGCAGACAAGGGGCTGAAACAGTTATTGGCTTTATTGAAATACAGAAAAGAACAATGATGCAGAACAGTTAGCGGACACGTGTCACTAGATTGCACTTTAACATTGGCGACACCAACACAATATTATTAACTGAAAGATATGGTTCAATTTTCAGTAAGAAAAGGCACAAGGGATGAAAGCTACTCTATTCTCCTATCTGGCTCCCGCTAGCCGGGCCACGTTTCTACAACGTTCTATCTAAGACGCCTGCTCTATGCCCTGACACAGTCCAGCACCGGTGCTACTCACAGTTCCGTAGCGCCACGGGGGCCCAGTGATCTCAGCTGTACTTCGTCCAGGGATGACTGGACCAGGCTCTGTCCAGTTCCATGCAGACAAGTGTAGTCCAGCTTCCAGCGCTGCCCTCTCTCTCTTTCCGGAAATAGTTGAAAAAATGCAACCTGCTCGGCTCTGCTATGCTATGCAGCCATGTGCTCAGTCACAGTCCTGTTAGCCAAACTCCAGTTAGTCCCGGACTGGTGTTCTGTCTCTGCACCTCAGAGTAGACGGCCTCCTAACTTTGCTTTCTCATGGAACACCAGCAGTCGAATTACAATCCAGAAGCTGTACAGTAGCTCCCTCTGGCTTCAGCAAAACTCCTCCAGCAAGAACACACAGTTCCTTACAACTGCAACACAACCCACTTCCTGCCTTGTACCAACACACAGCCATCTGCAGGGGGGTTGGACTAGTCCAAGTGCACATGTCATAGGGGAGCATTGTCTCTTAAAGTCACAGTGCTAGAAATTGCAGGTTCTAGCACAATATAACTCAGTCTTATTAGGGCTGCCCCCTACACTAGTGTCAAGTGATTGACTCCAAAGTCAACTCCAAATGGGGTTGTTTTCAGCTGGGCCTTTGGGTTTCTGTCATATTAGTTGTCCATTATTGTGTCAGAGCAAGACTGTAATGAAGGATCTTCTGGTTCTTTGGTGAGCCAGTCTGCTTGTTCTAAAGGACCTTACATGTCAGTGAATGACATGGACAGCAAATTAGTTTCAATCGTCACCATGTAATGCTTTATGTGGTGGTTAAATACTTGCTGCTATGTTCCCCTACAGCAGATTACTGGAGGTCCCACCAATCTGTCACTTATTTTTGGGTTAACCTTTTAACAAAAATGGATTGTCCAAAGAAGATAATCTATTCAAGATTGTGACCAAAACCTGATCAGGAGGCCTTCAGAATTCAGTTCTAACAGGAGCACCTGAAACTGATGACCACAGGCTTGTACTATAAGCTGGTTGCACACTAGCGTTAAGATCTTTTGGCAGGCTGTTCTGACAAAGGGTCAGCCTAAGCCGGATATGCCAGATACAGGCTGTTCCGCAAAATTTCAACGCTAATGTGCAACTAGCCTTAGCAACAAATCAAGTCCACATTGCGGCTCAGACTACATCTCTTCTCCACTTCTAATACTTTTTGTTTTTTTTTCTACTTTTGCCTTTTCAGTGTTTGTATATTTTCCATTGTGGACTCCTTCTCTTTGTGTATTGCCTCGTCCATGTCAACTTCCTTTCACCACGTCTATCAATTATTTAATACTTTTCTTCTATTGTAAAGCTATCATTTATCACGACCTCCGCTCTGACTGCTCTGTGTAGAAAGGGCAAAGCTCTTTTTATCTCCTGTCTCCTCTCGTGCCCCCATCTCTGTCATTCACGGTACAGTAGTTCTTTGTGTCCTGTCACTTCAATGACTTTGGTCCCTGGCTGCCTGATCACACAACCAGGTTCTTACATTAATTCACAATTGTCTTACTAATTTTTTTTTTTTCCGGCTAATCAATTAGGATGTGACAAATTTATTCCGAGAGTCATTCTTATGTAAATAGATTGCTTTTCCCAAGCCATTGTACTTAGCCTTTATAAAGCATTAATCAGAGATTTACAGATTTTTTTCAAGGGGAAGGTTAATATAAATGAGACATAAATCTATAATAAGTATTAAAAAGTTTATTTTCATTAAACATTAACAAGCATAGGCCTACAATTATTAAAGGGGAGTGCCACCAGGAAATTCACTGGTAAACCCCAGCCAGAGCCTTGGAGGACTGGCTTAGTTGAATATAATGATTTCACTTAGTGATCCATTGCTTCATTCATGAGAAAAAGGACTTTAATCCACAAGCAAATGAGCAGTTAAGTGCACTAAGGGTGGGCCCAAGTCACTCTTTGCACCCTTTCTCCTATTACTTTCTCTGCCCGCCCCTTCGCCCTTCTTGATTGACACAACCAGGGTCCTGCATACTCATCTGACCTGGCCCCATCAATCAAGGAGAAGAAGGGGACGGTAGAGGAAGTAGGAGGAGCAAGGGTACACATGGTGACTTGGGTCTGCCCACAGTGCACTCAGTTGCTCATTTACATATGGATTAAAATTCCTTTTTTTCCCCAGAATGAAGCAACAGATCATTAAGCAAAAGATAAGATTATATTTAGCTGAGCTGGCCCTGTAAGACATTGTGCCTGGTGACAGACTACCTTTAAAAGTGGGGTATTTTATGCCACATTGACTATTAATACACCTTTTGACTGGTCACTAACGGGCCTTTCAGGGGTTGTCTCAGTTCAGGAAATGGCATTTATCATGTAGATACAGTGAATACAAATCACTTACTAATGTATTGTGATTATCCATATTGCTTCCTTTGTTGGCCTGATTCATTGTTCCATTGCATTATACACTGCTCGTCTCCATGGTTATGACCACCCTGCAATCCATCATTGGTGGCCGTGCTTGCATATTATAGGAAAAGGCGCTCACTTATGTGTGCTCCCACGGTCCCGGCCACCAGAGAGGCCATGGCTTTTTCCTGTAGTCTGCAAGCACGGCCACCACTGATGGATTACAGGGTGGTCATAACCATGGAAACGAACAGTGTATAATGCAATGGAACAATGAATCAGGCCAACAAAGGAATCAATATGGACAATCACAATACATTAGTAAGTGCCTTGTATTAACTTTCTCTGCATGAAATTGTAAAATCTACAGCTAGATTTTACAACTTTGCTCCCCTCTATTGATTTGGTGGAAGGAAAAAAAGCATAAGACATTAGGTAATCTGCCCTAAAAGGGAAAAACATCCTCCCTGATCCAAGTGTTATACAAAAAGCCATGTAGTGCACATTTAGTGCCGTACTCTGCAAATATAAAGAGCGCCATATATTGTCAATGCAGAATCAGATACTGCTTACACAGAGATTTATTGTGCCACACAGGCCTGAAGTGTGCCAATACTGTAACATGTGGAATACCCCAGAGTAAGGGCATTACTATTATTGCACAAATGATTGTGTTTCTTATGATTAGCATATAACCCTTTTGTAATGACATGTAATGTATCTGGTTTACCAGCGGGTGGAGTATGGCTGGTAGTGCACTGCATAGGAATGGAACTTACCATTCCATTCCACGCCCCTTTAGTAGAAGTGGGCTAGACCGACTTCCTGCCAAGGGTGGGGGATGAGAGTGTTATGCAGTTGAGAGGAGAATGGGGTGGAGAGTGGACATCTTTCAACCCTCTCCTGCCGGAAGAGTAGGGGAGCAGCTCATAGAGCACCCACTCCTCACAATATTCAGTCTTTGTGGACATCGTATTTGAATAGCGGGAAAACGGGCCAAGGTCACCCTCATCATCAAGCCATTTGTAGGCAAATGTCAACTAAGAACAGAAGGAAGCATCAAGTCAGCCTGCCACCATACCTTCCTCTGCTGGAAGTTTGCACCTTCAAGTTCAAGTTGCCTTACTAAAAGAACTTTATAACATTTCCAAGTCTGGCCTAATTCGTCTTCATCAACCCTTTCATTGCAGCGGACCCAAGGGAACGGCTGCCTGAGGTAGTACCCCATGATACCGCTACTACACTACATCAGGGCTACTACTACTACTACCATCCTCTACACCGGCTCCCTCAGGGGCTCGCTGCACATGTAGTTCTCATATATGAGGGTTTAAGGAGGGGTAGAGAAGGAGAAGCAGACACCATTTTTAGGGACAATTGAGGCCCCTTGCCCACCCTTCCTTACTGTTTTGGTGTTCTCAGGGATGTCAGGTCTTCTGGTCACGGTCGAAAGGATGAGTTTATAAAGACAGTTGTGGTGGTGGGAGGCCCTTGAAGTTGGTGGAATGGCAGGTTATGTAGATGGGGGGTCCCATGGTTGGGGCTGGAATCTCATAGTTTTGGATTTTGTGTGGCCTGTTGGAAAGGCTCTTTGGAGTTTTACATGGGCTATGGGATAGTGGATAAATGGAGCGCAGATTAATGTGTCCATCAGTTGGTGCCTCCAAGCTGGCACTCATCGGCTGAAGGCAAGATGAAGTGCTCCATATGGTGTTAACTAGAACATTGGGGCTTCGAGGACCTCCCTTATCATTTTTCAAATGGTATACATATTTGTTGGATGTTGTTGTTGCATGTGGGTTAATTTAATGTTTTTGTATTTATTTTCTTTCTTTTTTATTTTCTGGTGTCTGTCTTATTTGGGTGATGCAGGCAAAGGTTGAGCTTGGAGGGGAGGCGGTGCAAGCCAAATAACCAATACCATTGTCATGCAAAGTACAATGTGATGGGCTTCATGCTTACAAAACTGTGGCAAACAATGGACTGTCAACTCAGCAACGGCTTCCATTAATAAAACGGCTCATACTGAGGACCCAGTGCTTGGGTTGATGTCTCTCTTGGGTCCTCCGTCTACATGAAATGATCAGATATTTCAAGCATTTCCTTATCAATTAATTACAGTTCTCATTTGTAGAGCTTTCAGCAAATTCACCAAGCAGCTCCCAGAAGACGGAGAATGAGCTGCGATGCGTCTGTACGTTACCTTTCATCACATGCACAGTTGCGAAGATATGTAAAGAAAAATGAAAGTGTAATGGTCGGCATATGGTGCAGGATTCAGTAACCAGGCCTGAGGTGGCAGAATAAACAACTGTGGGGCAAAATAGGAGTGTAGTAGATCCAGTGATAGCAAAACACTGTACACAGTGCAATTCTTCCCAAATAACAATGTATGGATTTAGGTAAGGGTCAGGGGCGTTGCTAGGCTAAAACATTCGGGGCCTGGGCCCCTGATGTTTTCTACCAGGCCCCGAATGTCCTGCCTGTTAGACAAATACAATTGTATTGCCGTCCTCAGGACGGCAGTACAATTGAATCTAACAAACTGAAGATATGTAGGACGAAATCACAGGTCATGTGATCAGTGCCGTCCAATCCTGCACTGGTCACATGACTGTGACATCATCGCAGGTCCTTTTTAACCCTGTCTTCTAAACTGAAGAGGAGAATTGTAGGGAAGAAGCTGCAGTAAGCTCTGCTACATCAGAATAGGTAAGTGAAGGAAGAAGCAGAGGGATGCTGGGAGTTGAGGTTATTTAACTGGGACTGTATGTTAGGGCAGAAGGGAGGGATGTTATCATGGGACTGTGTGTTGGAGGTGACTTGGGAAGGGTTCTGTTAGGGTACTTTCACACCTGCGGCATGGGACTCCGGCAGGCTGTAATGGGGGAGGGCCATGGATCCGGGCGCAGCACGGCAAACCCTGCCGAGAGGCGGCCGGAACAAAAGTACAGCATGTTCTTATTACTACTGGGGCTCTATAGGAGAGACTTATAGATCCGTCTTATTTCTACTAAGAGCACTATGGGGGGCATTATTACTACTGAGGGGTCTGTACAGAGCTTTATTACCACTGGGGGAACAATAGGGAGCCTTATTACTACTGGGGGCTCTGTGAGGGCATTATTAATACTGGAGGACTCTTCTACTAATGGAGGCACTCTCGGGGAGCGTTATCAGTGCTGGGGTCACTGTAGGGTGCAGTGTTACTAATGATGGAATTACTATTGGTAGGACTATTACTATGGGGCAGTATTATTTCTCCAGGATAGTATTTGGAGGTTTTGGGGGGCACAGCGAGCATCAGCATAAGACTATGGGGACTCCAGGTTGAGGGATGATGATAGAAATGTGAGGAAGATAAGATGTCTGTGTGTCACACTCTGCAGAGACGAGGTGGATGAGAGAAGTTGTCCGGACCGAATGGAGAAGATGATGACAGAGAAGATCTACATCAGAGGAGATGTCACCTGGAGGCCCTGGATGTGAGGTATGTTCTCCTGTATAGCAGGGTTGGGACACGGGTCGACATAGAGAATTGGCCAAAATTCATTGGGGCTTGGGCCCCGGATCTTTTGAGACCCTGGTAAGGGTGACAGTTATGACCCCCTTCCCACTCTCAAGTCTCTTCCAGTCGAGGCGGGCAATCATACTCTTTCTATGGTGGCTTCAATGTCCACTGATGGATACAGGGTTTTAAAGCTACGATTGGCCACATCATATCCAGGTGTGAATGGTGTCTTATCAATGTCCCTCACTGCAGTAAAGTTTTAACAGCTTTTGATTGCAGGTTACCTTATGAACTCCAGTGCTCGGCCATGCAGACTCTAGGTTTTCTAGTTCTCTCCCTTGTCTTACTCCTTCTATCCTTCTGTAGATCATGCAGAGATCGGTGAGTCTCTGTAGCTTGAGGTATAAGAGGGGGTAGGATAAGTCACATCTTCTTCTCCCTCTGAACTCCAGTCTTGACGTAAGGTTAGGTGCGGGACCAACCCACATCTAACCTCCTACAAGGGTTGAGCCAGGATTGTTAACCCCGACTGTACCATCCATACATAGCTAAATAGAGCACAATACATAACATGACAATACTTAACAGTATATTACACATAAACTATTTGCAGATACCTCCTGCTCTGGGGTACTGCGGGTACAGCAGCTCTGCCTCCATTGAAGTGGATAAGAGCTGAGCTATAGTACGCCAACACCAGAAACTACACATCCAGGGGCGGATTGGCCATAGACCTTACAGGGAAATTTCCCGGTGGGCCGATGCCCAGGGGGCCATCTGGGCCCTCCTGATTGCCAGCAAGTGTAAGTTTTTGGGGATGTATTTTGTACTGCTGGCAGTATTTTGTGATGGACTGTGGTATTTGGCTCTGTTGGGGCGGTATAATGTGCCACAATATGGTATTGCTGGCCCTGCCTTCCATCAATTTGGACCCAACTACAAAATTGGGCCACTTTTAGTATTTTTTCCATGGCCACTTTAAGTTCCCAGTCCGCCCCTGTACACAGCAGACATAGCCTCCTGAGTCCACTGTATAGTTTTTGGTGCCTAAAACAGCTATCGATAAGGGTGCTGGGTTTTTGGACCCCTACAGATCTGAAAACGATGACTTATCCTGAGGATATATCATCAATATCGAAGTCCCAAGAAGCCCCTTTAATATTTATTGTACAGCAGTATTATTTAGCCACTTTATATCATTAGATGGCTTTATATATGTGATATATATGATCACTGTGGGGTGGTGTTACTTGAGCACTGTATGGCGGCACTGCCAGGCTAGTGTGTGGAAGTACCATTTCTTTGGTATACTTGATGCTTTTAATGAAGAATCATATGGTTTTGATGTTTTAATACTTTATGACAGTACTCTAAATGGGGAGGGCACAACAGAAGGCACTGTGTAGGGCACCTTCAATCATAAGACTGTTTGTTGTTACCAGGGGTGCACCTAGCCTTTATGCTGCCCAAGGTAAAAAAACTAAAATGGTGGCCCCCCATGCATATTTGTTAACCTAACCCCTTTGCCACAATGAGAGCGCTCATTGACCATGACCTCCCTCTTGCACCAACCTGGTGCTGCCTGAGGCGATCGCCTCACCTGGCCTCATTGGTAGTGCGCCCCTGGTTATTACCTAGCAGTAGGTGTATGATGCACCTACCTTACAGTGCTTCATTGTGGTACCATATACTTCTCTAGGACTATGATACACAGTGGAACACAGATTTGTATTGAATCAAAGACCCACAGAGGTACAAGATGGGCCCATATTCATACATCACAGATCGGTGATTCGACTGTGTACATGATCCCTGATTTTTTATTTGCAGGCTGATATAACAAAAAGTTAAGAAATAAAGAATAAACCTCTTTTTACTAAAACTGATGTCAGCGCCATGCTTATGCGTAGATCTAATTAGCGCACATTATGTGAATATAAGATGTGCTGAAAAGATACATGAAGCGCCGCACGTAACTGATGACTTCAAGGTTCCATTTAATCGGGCATGAGGGAAATGTTAGGATACATAATGAGGAGATTTAGAAGGTTGCAATTAATGTTGAGGTAGCGAGGCAATTTATTTGGATGTCTTGCTCAAACAACATTTCTATATAATTGAAAGATCTCCTCATTACAGATAAAGCAGATTCAGAATCGCCCCTTAACATTACAGCGGATACGTATATTACGGATATGCGAGCGTTGTCCTAATTATCTGCCTGAAGTTATTTCAGTGATGCTTATCAATGTGGACAACTGATAGACAATGAGCATTGCATCCAGTCCAAAAACACACAAGCTGATTAATTGTTTTTTCAGGATGATAGTCCTGACATGTAACAGTGGTAGGGGCTGAGGTAGTGAAATTAGATTTTAAGAAGTTGCACAAGTTTTGAGCCTCTAGGAGCCAAGGGGGGCGTTGACGTTACACCTAGAGGCTCTGCTCTGTCTGCAACTGCCGCGCCCTTTCTACTTTGATTGACAGGGTCAGGCATTGAAAACATCATCACACCTAGCTCTTTCAATCAAAGTGGCCTCTAGGTGTAACGGCAACGCCCCCAATGCTCCTAGAGACTCATTTGCATATATTAAAACATAATTTTTCTCAGCAATGCAGGCACATATGAACATGGGACCAACACAGATGCCTTCAGCTGCCAAGTGCACATGTAACCGGTCAGACAGTTTCATAGGTAGAAATCTGCTGACAGATGCCCTTTAAAGGATCTGTTGCTATCATCTTGGTGACAGATACCAAAGGATACCATCAGTGGTCTTGTGGAGCCTTCAGAACAGTTTTGGTAGCACGATGTTGTGGTGGATGGATAATGTTATGGCAAGTATGGTTGCTACCCCCCCCCTCCTTATGAAGTTATGTGTACCCGCCCTTAATACTACTGTACAATGAAGATTTGTAGTGATCAGAAGCATCGGTGTCAGGCCATCTGTGGTGCTCCTTTTTCAGCAGGAATGGCTGATGTGCCCTGTACGACCACACAAGTAGCTCATCCTTCAAGGGGTCATCCCAGGCTGCAGCACACGTCAGCCTTGATAAATCAGGGGCATGTGGTTTATAAGGTGTATCCCTTTTCTGATACTTTAAGGTGCAAGCGTTGTTAATGGATCGGAGGGCTTCCCGCTTGGACTCCCTTAAACCCCGGACCCTGTGGGTTCACTGGGAAATTCGGGAGAGGCGCCATGGGAGAAACATTCTCATTTAGACCCCAGAGCCATGAGATGAGACGTGCTGGCTGGACCTTATGCCCACAAACAGTCCATCAGAAGAGCAGCAGATTGTTGGGAAGGAACCGTTCCTTCCCAACAGTCGGCTGCTCGTTAAGTGGAGGTGAAGGGCTGGATTTACATGCAGCGATCACCTCTACAGTATGAAGAAGAGCGATGCCTGCTGCTATCTCTCTTCCCCACACAGAATCGTTGCTCCTGGGCAGCAGAGTACTGTTTAGACAGCATAATCTACTGCCCAGGAACGATTATTGTGGTGTCCACACATCCGATCATTCAACCTGGTGATCTGGTGATTGCTTATTGTGTGATCTGCGGCTCCTTTAGACAGGCAGATTATTGGGCGTTTGTTCCCGATAATTGACCAAAATATTCGGCCATCTAAATCCAGCTTAAAGCAATCATTCCATTATCCTCATTAGTGTCTCAGGGGCCTCAATTAAGCCATTGTTCTCCCAGCCATTACTCCTATTATGTGGATGGTGATGGGTTGACCCAGTGGTGCCATTCCCACAAGGCGTCTCACAGGTAGTCAGTCTCAGGTGAGGGGCTCAGCCTCAGGGAAATATATCCACCAATGCATAGTTAGTACTAGGGGAAGTGTTCCCACAGGGAAGAACTAAAACCCAAGGGTGACATTGGGGTACATAGGAAACTGACTGGGAAATATTGGTTGGGTTGCTGTTGGAGTTGGATCCATGAGCTTAGGTTGTGGTGTCTTTAGTCTGGATAAGCATCGGCTGTGACTGCAAAATACAGTATACCGGCTGTTGATACTAAAGCTGTGGGCCATTGGTAGACAGTGGGTAGAGACTGGTACGGGGCAGTTGAACTACACGTCTCAGCTCAGGATATCTATGAGTCTCGGAGGTTGTGCGCCTAGGCTACTTTCACACTTGCGTTTAACTAGTCCGGTATTGAGCTATGGAGTACAAGTGGAACAGGGGACACTTGTACTTCTTGAGAAGTCTAAAAAAGTGCAGCTGTGTAAGAGGATACTGGAGGATTTTAACAGCTGTACTCAGGGGTGGGATTTAACAACAGGTTCCCTAGACACGCGGCATCATGACACATGTTTACATATACATCACATATACTGTATGCAACACACATACACATAAATACACCATATACATGGTAGACATACATAAATACACCACACATACACTACACACACATACCACCGAACTAAGAAGCTAAACTATTAGCAGAGCGCAATGAAATGGAAGCGGACATCTCCAGCTGCCCTGCCACTGCCAGAGCACCAGATTGGGACTCAACCCGTAACACTGTTCTCCGATCCAGTTGTAATTTTAACAACCGGATCTGGAGAACTTGAGGGAACTGGCTGAATCCCATGCCTGGCTGTACTATTGAAAGCATCTTGACATATTGCATTATGGGCTGGTAAGGTAACTGCTCAGTTCGCGATCAGATTAGGATACAGCAGGTGGTGAAGATGGCCCAATGGGTTATAGGATGCCAACTACCCTCGGTTGACAGCCTTTACCAACAGCGCTGTCTGAGTTGAGCAAGGGGAATTTTAGAGGATATTTGGCACCCAAATAGTGGGCTATTTGCACTTTTGCAGCCAGGAAGGCGTTATAGGTGTTTACGCTCTCGCACAAATAGATGACAGAAGAGCCTTTTTCCGGAGGCCGCGAGGATTTTAAATTCCAATGTGGTTTTGTACTAGCATTGAGCTGTTAAAGCCTATTTTAATTGGGAGAATTTTACATGTATTGTCCGTATTCTTGTCTTATGGACAGAAGCAAACTGTGTTTCATGACAATGACAATAAAGTTGAACCTTATCTAATTTGCATAAAGAATAAAAAAAATAATAATTTCCTCAGGAGCACCATGACTGATTTTCACAAGATGCGCCTCCCTCTGCCTTCCGATTGGAGCCCCTGCAGTGAAATCTATTAGCGTGAATAGGAGAGGGGATCAAAAGATCCCATGTACTAGGCTCCTAAGGGGTCTAATAGATTTTTAAAAAAAAGGAAAAAAGTTAAAAAATACAGAGGTCCCTCAAGATACAATATTAATTGGTTCCAGGACGACCATTGTATGTTGAAACCATTGTAAGTTGAGTAATCGGTTCCAAAGCCCCAAAGTGTCATCCAAGATAAGAGGAAATGAAGATGTAAAAAAAATAAGCAGATAACTAAGATAGATAAAACAAGTTCTTACATATAACAGTCAGGAATAGCTGATAACTAGTTACTAATCCAGCTATTTTACCAGAGAAGTGGCCTTGATTGGTTGGATCTGAGTCTGAGACATTGTATGTTGAGTCTGGTTTCAACTTACGATGGGTCAGAAAAGACCATTATATGCTGAAAATATTGTATCCTGAGGCCATTGTATCTTGAGGGAGCACTGTATATAAAAATAATACCAATATATTAAGTCACCCAAAGTTTAAATCACCCAATTTTACATATAAAAATATATAAACAATAAAAAAATAAACATGGTATAGCCGCGTCTGAAAATGTCTGAACTATTAAAATATTTTTTTTTAAATTCCTGTGCCATGAACGATGTAACGAAAAAAAATGAAAAACGCGCAATTCACCATTTTTGTCATTTTGTCCCCACAAAAAAATAAAATGACAGTGATCAATAAGATGTACATACCACAAAAATGGTACCAATAAGAAAATAGAGTTCGTTATGCAAAAACAAGCCCTCATACAGCTCTGTAGACTGAAATATAAAAAAAGGTATGGCTGTCAGAATATGGCAATGTAAAGAAAATTTAGATTTTTTTTCAAAGGTTTTTATTTTAAAAAAAACCTATAAAAGTTTTTTGTAGCCGCATTCATATTGAGCCGCAGAATTAGGAAGTCAGGTCATTTTTAACGCACAGCGAAAACCCCAAAAACCTTGGAGGAATTCAGGTTGTTGGTTTTTTTTTGTTTTTTTTTGCAATTTTGCCACACAAAGAATTTTTTTTCTGTTTGCCAATACAAGATACAGTAAATTAAATGGCGGCATTAAAAAAGATGCATCTCGTCCCGCAAAAAAATAAGCCGTCATATAGCTATGTGAATGGAAAAATAAAAAAGTTATTGTTTTTGGAACGTGGGGAGTAAAAATTCAAAATGCAAAAATGAAAATAGACCTCAACGGCAAAGGGTTAATAAATCCCTCTTGTTATTTTCTGCAATTTGTAAATAATTGAATTCATTATTTCTTCTAATTAATAAATGAGCAAGAAGCAGCACAATAAGACTTTTTCCCCCTTCTGACTATTGCTTAATATTGGCGCAGCTATAGGCCGGCCAGGAATGGTAAACAGGATGCGTGTCATGTGTTTTCAGTTAACGCAGCGCGTTTGGCAGAAGACAAGTAACCGAATATGTTTGATGTGTGTTTATTCTCTAAATATATCCCTGGACACTGGAAATCACACAATTAGATGACTGGGGAAGATGTGAATTGTCTGCTGCTGCCAAATCCATAAGAAAGCTGTAAAACTACAGCACATATTAAAAGACAGACGAATCTGCTCATCAAGATAAAGACGGCCAGATCCACCACCCATTAGGTTCTCACCAGAAATGAGACATGTTCTGCTGGAGATGCCAGGTCACATAATTTGTTTGATTAAAACGGACAATTTTATGATCTGCTATAGTAAGGCTTTGCTCATCTTACCATATCATTGTGTTTATTGAGCCACAGATCCCACTGACGACAACCATTCCTTTCTAAGGGATCAGGGTTTTCCTTCTTCTTTTGGATAGATCAAAAACTAGGACTGATACAACAAGGCCACATGGACACATTGCGGATTTTCATGGATGGATGTTCATGCAGAAAATCCTCACCGTAATATAGTGCCAGCTAAGTAGATGGGAAAGTGCTGTGAAGATCTGGGGTTGTGGGTCGTATTAATCACCTAGCCAGGATAACGATGCAATTGTCTTTATTCTTTCGTCCACATGAAGAGAGATGGCCTGGACAGGCGGCACCCGTGAACACTTAGGCTACTTTCACACTAGCCTTTTCTACGGATCCCTTCACATTAATACTTTGTTGCGCCACTTTTTGAGGCGATTACAGCTGCGGTCTCTTGGGGTATGTCTCTATCAGTTTTGCACATCTAGAGACTGAAATTCTTGCCCATTCTTCCTTGCAAAACAGCTGGAGCTCTTTGAGGTTGGATGGAGAGCGTTTGTGAACAGCAGTTTTCAGCTCTTTCCACATATTCTCAATGGGTTTCAGGTCTGGACTTTGACTTGACCATTCTAAGACCTGGATATGTTTATTTTTGAACCATTCCATTGTAGATTTTGCTTTATGTTTGGGATCAATGTCTTGTTGGAAGATAAATCTCCGTCCTAGTCTCAGGTCTTTTGCAGACTCCAACAGGTTTTCATCCAGAATGGTCCTGTATTTGGCTCCATCCATCTTCCCATCAATTTTAACCATCTTCCCTGTCCCTGCTGATGAAAAGCAGGCCCAAACCATGATGCTGCTACCACCATGTTTGACAGTGGGGATGGTGTGTTCAGGGTGATGAGCTGTGTTGCTTTTACACCAAACATATAGTTTTGCATTGTTTCCAAAAAGTTGGATTTTGGTTTCATCTGACCAGAGCCCCTTCTTCCACATGTTTGGTGTCTCCCAGGTGGCTTGTGGCAAACTGTAAACCAGACTTTTTATGGATATCTTTGAGAAATGGCTTTCTTCTTGCCACTCTTCCATAAAGGCCAGATTTGTGAAGTGTTGGACTGATTGTTCTTCTATGGACAGACTCTCCCACCTCAGCTGTAGATCTCTGCAGTTCATCCAGAGTGATCATGGGCCTCTTGGCTGCATCTCTGATCAGTCTTCTTGTTTGAGATGAAAGTTTAGAGGGACGGCCGGGTCTTGGTAGATTTGCAGTGGTCTGATACTCTTTCCATTTCAATATGATCGCTTGCACAGTGCTCCTTGGGATGTTTAAAGCTTGGGAAATCTTTTGGTATCCAAATCCCGCTTTAAACTTCTCCACAACAGTATCACGGACCTGCCTGGTGTGTTCCTTGGTCTTCATGATGCAGAACCCTGAGACTATCACAGAGCAGGTGCATTTATACGGAGACTTGATTACACACAGGTGGATTCTATTTCTCTTCATCAGTCATTTAGGACAACATTGGATCATTCAGAGATCCTCAATCAACTTCTGGACTGAAAGGAAATGGGCCGAATAATTTTGCACGCCCAACTTTTCAGTTTTATTATTACAAAAAAAGTTTAAATGATCCAATAAATAGGTTTGTACTGTTGTAATTTTTTGTAATGTTAATGTAATGTACTGTACACCTAGTATGTCTAAGCATGACACATGTATGGCCAGTGTTAACCATCCTGGCTCAGCTCTGGAGTTAAGGGTGTGGACTGGCCCCAACCCCTGGTTTAAGAAGTTTCAGAGTCAGTCTAGCTATAGAGATGGAGGAGATAAGGAGCAGTCTCCATGTGCTTCTTTTTTCCAGGCCCTGGAGCTATCGGCATCTCCACGTGCTCCAGGAGATGAAAGAAAGGACGATCTGAAAGAGGATTCAAATGGCTTCAGCATGAGAATAAGCAAGGTAACATAGCATAAAGCATTCGAGACCCTGCTGGGAAACATGTTAAGACACCCTCTATACCCCAGACTAGTAGTTGTCAGATTGTAGTCGCTAGCAAGAGATCCCCATAACAGAGATTTTACCAAGAGAATGAGTTACTAGAGGGTTATTGCTGCCACAAACTGCCTAGCTCGTGCTTGGTTGTCTGGGAGGAATTTGCACTGTGTACAGATTACTGCTGGATATACTACAACTCCTAAAATGCATATGGTAAAAACAGACTTTTGTTAAGTGCAATCTGGCCTAGTCCTGTCTACATAAGATCTCACAGTTGACAATATATATTTGAGTAAAACATCAACCCCACTGATACACTGCACATACACTGCTCATATCCAGAGGTTATGACCACACTATAGGAAAAAGCACTGGCTTATGTGCACTCCTGCGATCCCTGCCACCAGTTTGGTGCCTTTTCTTATAGCATGTAAGCACAACCACCCCTACTTGATTGCACAGTGGTCATAACCCCTGGATATGAACAGTGTATAATATGATGGAAAAGTGAGTCAAGCCAGCAAAGGATGCAATATGGGCAATCACAATACATTAGTACTGCATTTTTCACCCTATAATACACACCTCCCCTTAAAATGCACCTAGGTTCTAGTATAGTACTAATAATAGAAATAATTATTACAGTAATAACAACAACAATAACAACAATAATAATCATTATTATTATTATCATTATTATTATTGCTGTTATTCTTTTTATTAAAAACAATAATACTAATCACAGTAATAATATTTCAAATAAAAATAAAATAGTAATAGAAATCATATTAATAGTTATAATATTAATAATAATAAGAAGAAGAATAAGAATGATAACAATAATCAGTCTAAAAGTTCGGAATAAAAGATTATTATTATTATTATGATATTGCATTTCTGGTATAAGTAAGTTTGCCCTTATTTGAGGCAGATTACCTCTGTATGTTCTCAGAAGTCCTGATGCGCTATTGTACTGAAATAATCACTGACACGGGATATATATTCATCCAGGACACTGCTTGTCATCTGCACAGCTTGTTTTTTCCATCATCACTAAAAAGCAATACATCCCGTAGATCTTATCAAGGCACCATTTACAGTCCTGTGTGGTTCTCAGAGAGGGCCTGAACTAGTGGAGCTGAATGTATGACTGCACTTAGCCGCTCAGCGCCTTTATGTAATGTGGCTTTATCAGCCGTTCTTGCAGGTACATTATGCATTTTGCAGACAATAAATGGCATCAAAGGTAAAAAAGATTGAGAAGAAAAGCTTCATTATGCAGTTTCTCTGCTCATAATACTTAATCATGGGCAATTCTCCTCCATGGAAGGACTGGAGCCCCGCATGACACTGCTGAGTACGGGAAAAACACAAAGTTTCCCAAGTTGACTATAAAGCTTATCTGCTGAACTGAAAGGGGCCCTCATTATGGTACCACCTGGAACATAAAGGCCTTGTATGTGTTTCCCCCTGCACCTATTCCTGGCCTTTGGATCAGTCTGTTCCTCATCCCCCTGTTTTCTAATAGTGCAGTTCTTCTAGGGATGCACAGGTTCTCACCACCTAATACAAAGGGTCCCATGGTCCCGTACATACACCCAGTGATATCTGAGGCATAAATGCTTTATAGTGATGAGAATAGGCAAACCTACAGTTTGTATCTGGCAATGTATTATTTTTTACCAATTACTAGATGTCAATCAGCCAACTTTGAACCACAATTTCAAGTGTAAGGCTACGTTCACACAACCGTGGCGGGCTTTGCGGTCTGCAAATTGCGGATCCGCAAAACACGGATATGGGCCATTTTGCGGAATGCACAGGGCTGGCGCTACATAGAAAATCCCTATTCTTGTCTGCAATTGCAGACAAGAACAGGGCATGCTCTATATTTTGGAGGGGCCGTGGAACGGAGTTACGGATGCGGACAGCACACTGTTTGCTGTCCGCCTCTTTTGCAGCCCCATTGAAACAAATTGTGGAACAGATGCAGACCCATTCATACTGTCGTGTAAATGAGGTCTAACTGTTGTTCCAGGTAATTTTTTTAGACTAATTTTGGGTATAAATGAGGAATAACAAGATTTCTGGACATTCGTGTTGAGAAAATTGAGATTCAAATCAGAGAACCGAAGTTGATTCGTGCAAACACTTCGGTTTTAATGCTGTCTCTGTTTAGGCAAAATTCGCTTCACCCGAAGTTGCGCAAGACTTCAGGAAATTCATTTGGTAATCACATCTGCGTCTTCTGCGTACATTTTAAAATAGTAATCCTTGGTACCAAACCTGACTTTGCTCGATTCGCTCAACGCTACTGGCCGTTATATGACTTGTAGATTCTATTTTTATCAGTTTTCCCCCCTGCATTCTGTTTGCAATTTTTTTTATGAGCTGGTTGTCGAAGATTAGCTTGAATCATGTCTGCCCATTGACTACACGTGGAGAAACAGGGGATCATGCTCCTTAACTCTCAGGAGCACACCCTCAGAAGCAGCAGCAGTAATGGAGAACATTATACAGCAGTGCTGAGCATTGTAGATGTGAATCCAGCAGTAAAGTAAGACAGTAAGTCACTTACAAACCATCCAACTTTGTGCCGGTCTCTTTTCATTTGCCCGTTTCCAGTAGCTCCTCCCATCTATTGACTTCTATGTAATCTGTTTCTTCATTGATTTTGCTGCCTGTCTTCAATGAAGATGGATCTGAGCAGTGAACTGAAGGGTAATGAAGAGGAAGGGGAGCTGGAGAGGAGCTAAGTAAGAGGAGATAGAGGCATCTTTCTCTGATAAGATATATTCCAAACTTTTGTTTTGTATCATTAATTTATCCCCTTAGTGACTGATGACGTACTATGTAACTAACACCACATCATGACGTGCACAGTACGTCATGAGCTCCAAGTGTCACCACAAGTACACTTGCGGTGACACTTGCTTGTAAACGGGTGTCACGGACAGCAGAGCTGTCCGGACACCCGGCAGGGGACCAATCACAGTGGTCCCTGCCTTAGAACTCCTGCGATTGGTCAGTCAGATTTGACTGACCAATCGCAGAGTTCAGCAGCGCAGCCCCGATGTCCTTGAGGACATCAGGGCTGCGCTGCTATGTTTTATTATTTCAGGATGGCCGAGCAGAGCCCCCAAGCTACCGACCACCCGCCACCCGCCGTCCTCCGTTGCCGCTGGTAAGTATTAACCCCCCCCTTCCCCAGTTTATTCCCCCCAAGTTTCAGGATGGCGAGCGGTTTTAGATTGTCAGCTGTAACATACAGCTGACAATCTAATGTAACGGCCGACATCGCTGCTGGCAGTGATGTCGGCCGTTTAACCCCTTCCATGCCGCGATCCGTAGGGACCACGGCATGGAAGGGGTTAACAGGGAGGAAGCTCCCTCCCTCCCCCATCGGGCGCTGCCAGCGCACCGATGGTGTGGCCAGAAGAGAGGGAGGGAGCTTCCTCCCCCTCCCATCGGGACGCTGCTCTGCTGTGGCAGCATCCCGATGGTTACCATGGCAACCGGACGCCATCCGGCTTGCCATGGTATATCAAGCCTGACTAGGCTCCTGCTAAAGGCAGGAGTCTGATCAGGCTTAGTGTGTAAAGTAAAAATACACTGCATTACACTATATAGTGTACTGCAGTGTATTATAGAGACATCAGATCCACTGGATCTTCAAGAACCAAGTGGATCTGAGTCAAAAAAGTGTGAAAAAAAAGTGTAAAAAAAATGAAAAACGTAAAAAAAATCATTTTTTTCCATATATGCACATTTATAACTGAGTAAAAATAAATAAAATAAAATAATAAAATACCCTAGACATGTTAGGTATCGCCGCGTCCGTAACAACTTACTCTACAAAAATCTCACATGGCCTAACCCCTCAGATGAACACAGTAAAAAAAATAAAATAACAACTATGTCAAAAAAGCCATTTTTTGTCACCTTACATTACAAAAAGCATAATACCAAGCGATCAAAAAGGCGTATTCCTCCCAAAATAGTACCAATCTAACCGTCATCTCATCCCACAAAAAATTAGCCCCTACCTGAGACAATCGTCCAAAAAATAAAAAAACTACAGCTCTCAGACTAAAGAGACACTAAAACATGATTTTTTTTCTTTCAAAAATGATATTATTGTGTAAACCTTAAATAAATAAAAAAAGTACACATGTTAGGTATCGCCACGTCCGTAACAACCTGCTCTACAAAAATCTCACATGACCTAATCCCTCAGATAAACACAGTAAAAAAAATAAAATAAAAACTATGTCAAAAAAGCCATTTTTTGTCACCTTACATTACAAAAAGCGTAATACCAAGCGATCAAAAAGGCGTATTCCTCCCAAAATAGTACCAATCTAACCGTCATCTCATCCCGCAAAAAATTAGCCCCTACCTGAGACAATCGTCCAAAAAATAAAAAAAATACTGCTCTCAGACTATGGAGACACTAAAACATGATTTTTTTTTTGTTTCAAAAATGATATTATTGTGTAAACCTTAAATAAATAAAAAAAAGTACACATGTTCTGTATCGCCACGTCCGTAACAACCTGCTCTACAAAAATCTCACATGACCTAACCCCTCAGGTGAACGCAGTAAAAATGAATAAATTAAAGCTGTGCCAAAATTACCAATTTTTGGGTCACCTTGCCCCAAAAAGTGTAATAATGAATAATCAAAAAATCATATTTACCCAAAAATGGTACCAATAAAAATTTCAACTCTTCCTGCAAAAAATGAGCCCCTACACAAGACGATCAGAAGAAAAATAAAAAAGATATGACATTCAGAAAATGGAGACACAAAAACATATTTTTTCTCAAAAATGCTTTATTATGTAAAACTGAAACAAACAAACAAAGAAAGTAGACATATTTGATATAATCGCGTCCGTAACAACCTGCTCTATAAAAATACCACATGATCTAACCTGTCAGATAAACATTATAAAAAAAACAAAAAATAAATACAGTACCAAAACAACCATTCTTCGGTTACCTTGCCTCCCCAAAAAAAAAAAATAGAGCGATTAAAAATCATATGTACCCCAAAATAGTACCAATAAAACTATCATCTTATCCCGTAGTTTCCAAAATGGGGTCAGTTTTTGATTGTTTGTACTATAGGGTGCATCTGGGGGGCTTCAAATGGGACATGGTGTCTAAAAACCAGTCCAGCAAAATCTGCCTTCCAAAAACCATACGGCGCTCCTTTCCTTCTGCGCCCTGCCATGCGCCCATACAGCAGTTTACCACCACATGTGGGGTGTTTCTGTAAACCCCAGAATCAGGGTAATAAATATTTGAGTTTTGTTTGGCTGTTAACCTTAGATGTGTTAATGAAAAAATGGACTAAAATGGTAAATCTGCCAAAAAAGTGAAATTTAGAAATTTCACCTCCATTTTCTTTTAATTCTTGTGGAATACCTAAAGGGTTAACAAAGTTTATAAAATCAGTGTTAAGTAACTTGAGGGGTGTAGTTTCCAAAATGGGATAATTTATGGGGGGTTCTACTATGTAAGCCCCACAAAGTGACTTCAGACCTGAACTGGTCCTTAAAAAGTGGGTTTTGGAAATTTTCTTAAAAATTTTAAGAATTGACTCTAAAATTCTAAGCCTTCTAACGTCCCAAAGAAAATAAAATGACATTTACAAAATGATGCAAACATAAAGTAAACATATGGGGAATGTTAAATAATAAATATTTTATGAGGTATCGCTTTCAATTTTAAAAGAAGAGAAATTGAAATTTTGAAAATTGTGAATTTTTCAAAAATTTTGGTAAAGTTGGGATTTTTTCATAAATAAAGGTGACATATATTGACTCAAATTTATGACTGTCATGAAGTACAATGTGTCATGAGAAAACAATCTCAGAATGGCTTGGATAAGTAAAAGTGTTCCAAAGTTATTACCATATAGAGTGATACATGTCAGATTTTCAAAAATAAGTCTGGTCACGAAGGTGCAAAATGGCCTGGTCATTAAGGGGTTAAAAAAAAATAAAACAACAAATACTCCCTACTCCCCACTGATTCATTTGTTAAAGGGGTATTCCCATCTTAGACAATGGGGGCATATGGCTAGGATATGCCCACATTGTCTGAGAGGTGCGGGTCCCACTGCTGGGACCTGCACCTATATCGAGAATGGAGCGGGGACCACCAGGCGCAGCTCCCCGCTGATCCCATAGAAATGAATGGGAGTGCACCGTGCATGCGCAGCCACCGCTCCCATTCATTTCTATGGAGCCGACAGAAATAGCCAGCGCTTGGCTATTTTCTGTGGCCCCATAGAAATGAATGGAGGGTGGCTGCGCATGCGCAGTGCGCTCTCTGTTCATTTCCCCGCTCTATTCTCAATATAGGTGAGAGTCCCAGAGGTGGGACCCGCACCTATCAGACAATGGGGGCATATACTAGTGATATGCCCCCATTGTCTAAGATGGGAATAACCCTTTAAGATACTTTGATAGCATTTGCTGTACTTTTGTCCTGGTACAGAGCTCCAAATCCTCTGCATGAACAAAGATTTTAAAATAACTTTATGACCACCTGCAGTTACCACTAGAGGGGGCTTAGGTGCCTACTACATACTGTTCATCAGCAATAAACAACTAAGCTCCACCTAGTGGTGGCCACTGGCAGCCACAATGTAATGCTGAGGATCAGGATATTAGGAAATTAATCAGCACAGAATTTTGGACCTAAAAATGACATCCTATCAAAGAAACAGTATCAGGGATCCATAATGCAATATAATCCCTCAACCACTGTAAAAGAAATAACGATTTTGGTCGCAAAGAACAGAGACGGTTTATTAACTGTGAATAAACTAACCATACAGTAGGTCACGCCATCATTTTTCACAAGCCAAGCCGAGTTGAAAAGCAGGTCTATGGTTCTTGATCATCGTCCTGGCCAAGAACAACAACCTGGGATTAGTCTTTCTTGTCGGAACTAAATAACACTGACAGATACATTTCTGTGAAAATGTGATTAGAGCTTTCTTTATGTAAAAGTGTGAGTCACTGTGACAGGACTAATTTAAGATGAAAAATGGGTCTATTAAACTGATTAGCCATTACATCTGAAATGAGCAGAAACTGGAGATTAATATCATTTTCTCATTACACTTGGTGAAATCGGGAATATTACATATAGTAAACACATGAATAAATGAAATAATAATAATAAAATATAACTATACATCATATCAGGCTCCAGTAATTAGCTCCAAATACTAATTGAGGTAAGAAAAAATAATCCTAGAAAGAAACCCTAATGATAAGCTGATCTCTCCATTGTAATTATTCATCATGGTGACTGTCTAGCCTCAAACATTGGTGGCATACTGGAAGGGCATGATGCCAATGTTAATGTCTACTCTCTACCAGGGGCGTAGCTAAAGGCTCATGGGCGCTGGTGCAATAGTTCAGCTTGGGCCCCTCTTCCCTCAGTGCTTTGTGGCCAGGGCAGGGAAGCACATAGCCTTTGTACTGCCTGAGGCAAAAATTGAAATGGCAACTCTCCCCCCCCCCACGCCAGATTCTTGACCTACCCCTTCCCTCTAGCCAGAGGTGTAACTTGACCAGCATGCACTTTCTATAATAGCAATGTTTTCTTATGTGGCACAAGGGTCTTTGGGACCCCTCAGGCCCCAGGGCCCGGTAGCGAGTGCTACCTCTGCACCCCCTATAGCTACGCCCCTGCATTCTACCTATTTGTGGGGGTAATAGTGGTCACCAGTTGGACATTGGTGGCACACCCTTGCAGTATGCCAATGTGGTCTTAGATGATAACACTTTAAAGGGGCTGTCTGTGATTTTTTAAAATGCAAATGAGCAAGGAATATGATAGAATAAAAAAAAAACCCTTACTTACCTGTTCAGTCCCCATTGATCTGATTTAGCCCCATTCGTCTGTGTATACTGACCTACAGTGATGACTGTACATGGAGACAAGTCCACTGCAGCCAATTACTGGCCTCAGTGGTCATGGGTCATCATGCATGCTAGCATCACCACTGGGACCAGTAATTGGCTGCAGCAGTCACCTGTGTTTGTACAGACGTCATCACTGAAGGGCAATAAACAGACACCGACTGGGAGTAACGAAGCAGTGGCAATAGAGCAATGGGGGACTGGACAGGTACATTTTTTTAATCAATGACAACCCCTTTATGAAATCCTTCAGAATCTCTAATGATTTCTTTAAAGGGGTTGTCCCATAAAAATATTCTATATTTCAAACCAGCACCTGGATCTGAATACCTTTGTAATTGCATGTAATTAAAAATGTAACATAAAATCTATCTGTATAGCGCCACCTGCTGTTTGATTTTTTTCTTATTTCTTTGACCTGCTCACTGAGATGGCCGCACATGCTCAGTTTCATCCTTCTACTGCCTCCTGAGCTGTGATAGGGAGAGCTCCTAAAACCCTTTAACCCATTCACGCATTTCCATGTACATGTACGTGATAATGTATGAAGGCTTGTACGGAGTGGGCTGCTGTTGCATAAACGTTGGGTGCAATCTGCATAATACAGCAGGCACCCGGCTGCACTGACGGGGAACGGCGATCATGCCGAACCCTGTCATTTAACCCTTCAGATGCCACGATCAAAAGCGTTTTGCGTCCGAAAATGTCTGAACTATGAAAGTAATTTTTATGTGCGGTTATGAAAAGCACATGATTCGGCATTTATTAGTCCCTTCCCCCCAAAAAAAAATTGAATAAAGCCTAATTCACACATCCGTGTCCATGCTTAAATCCGTGAGCATGTGGTCAGTGATGCATCCATGAAGCTGTCTGTGAAGCATCCGTGTTGGGTCTGTGTGTCCGTTTTTTGCTGTCTGTGTCGCATCCGTGTTGGGTCTGTGTGTCCGTTTTTTGCTGTCTGTGTCGCATCCGTGTTTCACTGACACTGAACAGCTGAAAAATAATTTTCAAAGCATCTCTTCCTAATGATCCGTGAAACACAGATGCAACATGGATGGCATCTGTGTTGCATCTGTGGTTTTCACGGACCTATAGACTATAATGGATGTGATGGATCCGTGAACACGGACAAAATAGAACATGCATCCGTGCTAAAAACATTGACCCACGAACCGTGCTAAAACATTGATGTGTAAATACACATTTTATACATGGTGTCAGTTGTTTTTTAATTATATATATAATTTTTTTCCTAATTTTCGATGCAAAAAAAGTTAAATTGAATGGTACTATTAAAAAATACAACTTGCCCCACATAAAATAAACCCTCATATGACTATGTGAACAGAGAATTAAAAAAGTTATGGCTCCTGGAATGCAAAAAAGAAAATGGGTTTGGTCCTGAAGGGGTTAAAGAGGCATGATGAACATTTTCCTAACTAGAATAACTCAGATGACTGTGTAAAAATAATTTTTCTAATATTTCTTTTAGTTTACATACCTTAGACATTGGCACAGGATGGGCTTGGAGGAGACATTTTGTTTCCTTCCAGTATAAATCATCTCAAAAATACTAAAAAAAAAGTGTTTATCTCTAGTTTCTATATTTGGCTGAGTTTACTCTGGAACACATCTATGCTATCTGGACACTGCAGTTTTTTTTCTTACTGATAGAGATCTACCACGTTGGATAAGGTCCATTGGCAAGCAGCAATTTCCCAGTCACACAAAGGTTCTCAATGAGATCCAGGTGTGTTCTTACTTGACTATTCCAGGATATATCTTAGGCTCTATTCATGATGTTCAATATATGCAAAAAGTACGTCCCTCTCCCTCAATATATGTAACTTTATGCCCTTTCACTTTTTTCAAATTTTGTTATGTTGCGGCCTTGTGCTAAAATAAAAACAATAAAGTTTTCCCAAATTAATTTGCTTTCAATCCCCCTTAATAAAAATAAATGCAAACATACATTTTTGGAAGTTTATTAAAAAGGAAAAATGAAAATTACAAATGGATATAAGTATTTAGACCCTTTTCTATGACTTTAGGCCCCTTTCACACGAGCATGACGGATTAGGTCCAGATGCGTTCAGGGTGCGTTCCAGAAAATCCGCACGCATCCGCACCAATCCGCACGCAATCGCAGTTAGTTTTGACTGCGATTAAGTACGTTCTTTCAGTTTTTTCCGTGCGGGTGCAATGCGTTTTGATACGTTTTTCACGCACGTGATAAAAAACTGAATGTTTACAAACAACATCTCTTAGCAACCATCAGTGATTCACACAGACCCATTCACTTCAATGGGGCCAGGGCTGTGTGAAAAACGCAGAATATAGAACATGCTGCGATTTTCACGCAACGGCGAACTGATGCGTGAAAAACATCGAAAAGACCCATTGAAATTAATGATTCAGGATTCAGTGCGCGTGCAATGTGTTCGCATCACACATTGCACCCGCGCGGAAATCTCGTCCGTGTGAAAGGGGCCTTAAACTTTACCCCAGGGGGCATTCCATTTCTCTTGATCATCTTTGAGATGTTTCTACACCTTGACTGGAGTCCACCTGTGGTAAATTCAGTTGATTGGACATGATTTGGAAGGACAAACCCCTGTCTTTATATATATATATATATATATATATATATATATATATATATATATATCACAGGGAAAAACAAACCATGAGGATGGAAGAACTGCCTGTAGAGTTCAGAGACAGGAGGGAGGCATAGACCTAGAAAAGGGTACAAAACAATTTCTACTGCACTGAAAGGTCCCAAGAACATAGTGGAATCCATAATTCTTAAAGGGGTTGTCTCACTTCAGCAAGTGGCATTTATCACGTAGAGAAAGTTAATACAAGGCACTTACTAATGTATTGTTATTGTCCATATTGCCTCCTTTGCTGGCTGGATTCATTTTTCCATCATATTATACATTGCTTGTTTCCATGGTTACAGACAACCCTGCAATCCAGCAGTGGTGTTCATGCTTGCACACTATAGGAAAAACTGCCAGCCTCTCTGGTGCCCGGTATAGTGGGAGCGCACATAGGATAATGTTTTTTCCTATAGTGTTCAGGCACGACCACCACTGATGGATTGCAGGGTGGTCATAATCATGGATTGATGAACAGTGTATAATGTGCTGGAAAAATTAATCCAGCTAGCAAAGGATGCAATAGGGATGATAATAATACATTAGTAAGTGCCTTGTATTAACTTTCTCTACATGATAAATGCCATTGGCTGAAGATGGAAGAAGTTGTAAACTTCCTATAACTATCCACTGCACCAAAGTAAGTAATCAAGGAGAAGGGCATTGGTAAGATTGGTGACCAAAAACACAGTCATCACTTGAGCTCCAAAGGTCCTATGTGCAAATGGGAGAACAACCATCACAGGAGCATTACACCAATCTGTGTTTCATGGCGGAGTGATCAGAAAGCATCATCTCAGTAAAAGACACATAAAAGTTTGCAAAAAATCACCAAAGGACTCTCAGACTGTGAAAAAGCAATATTCTCTGGTTTTATGAAACCTAGACTGAACTTTTTGGCCTCACTACTAAGTGTCATTTTTTGGGGAAACCAGACACTGCCCAATACATCCCTACAGTGAAGCATAGTGATGGCAGCATCATGCTCTGAGGGTGTTTTTCAGTGGCTGGTACAGAGAGACTGATTAGATTTGAGAGAAAGCTGAATGGAGCAAAGTACAGAGATATTCTTAATGAAAACCTGATCCAGAGTGCTCCGGACCTCAGACTGGGCTGAAGATTCGCCTTCCAAAAAGACAATGATCCCAAATCACACAGCCAAGACAACACAGTAGTGGCCCAGTTAGTGCCCTGAGTTGAACCCAATCAAACATCTCTGGAGAGATGTGAACATGGCTGTCCACTAATGTTCCCCATCCAACCTGAGATAATTTGAGAGGTTCTGCAAAGATGAATGTCAGAAAATCCCCAAATCCAGGTGTGCAAACCTTACGGCATCATATCCAAGAAGACTGGAAGCTATACAAGGGAGTGCCCCAAAAGAAGAAAAAGATGCACAGCCTAGTGAGCGTCAGAACTGTACTGCTAGTCCTCCTCACCCCCCATGTGGCTAGCTACACCTTGAAATATAAAAGCTTAATTTTGACTGGCCAATCTGTGTAACTTTTCTACTTTTGGCCTCTAGTAATTTTCATTAATTAGGTGACCTTGAAGACAATGGATGGCCCCGGGATCCAGCTTAACAATAGGTCTAATTACTTATGGAATCAATCATTACATTTAAAATAGCATTGAAATTAAGTAAATGGGAGGGTTTACATTACATTAGATTGATTATATGGAAAGCTGGTATTGTCTGCTCATTTATGGTGGCCATGATTTAATAAATAATACAACCCGTTCCTTCATGCTGTCCCCAAGGAGTATATTATATAGACTTCAGTCAGTTTCCAAGAGACGGCTTTGTTGGAACACACGGGTGGAAAACAGATGTGTCCTAAGTCCACAGTTCAGGAACATCTGTGATTGTTAGAGGCAAATGCCGACTTTGCATTTTAAGAAGTCTTCCTAATTATCCCGGCCACCTGTCTGTTTACCTGGAGTATGCAAGTAGTGGTAACCATTTTATATCAAACGTCATTGAATATATGTTTAGCACACTTTTATTTCACTCAAGTTGTTTTACGTTATGGTAAAGATCTAGAATAGAGATGAGTAAAATTCTTGCCAGGAGGAAGAATTTCAGTCTAGCTAGGAGACACTTCCTGCTGCACTTAGATTGGCCAGTGCTGCTCACATGAAAAGTGCTGGCCAATCCAAGAGCAGGGCTGGACAAGTAGGAAGTGTTTTGGACTACTGGTGTGTACTAAGCACCCTGCAGTCTGAGCAGGGGTGCTGCCATATTGGATGGCAGTGGAGCTTGAGAATTAGTCGATTTGAAACAAAAAAACACAAAAAAGAGAACACTGGTTAATTGTTCTGTTTATTCCCCAGTTTTGATCTACATCCGATCTGCATTTTTTGCAGATTGTATGTGGTTCTTTTCATTTCAATGGGGCCACAAAAGATGTGGACAGCACACTGGGGGAGATTTTTTAAACTGGTATAAAGTAGAACTGGCTTAGTTGCCCATAGCAACCAATCAGATTCCACCTTCCATTTTCCAAAAGAGCTGTGAAAAATGAAAGGTGGAATCTGATTGGTTGCTATGGGCAAGTAAGCTAGTTCTACTTTGCACCAGTTTAAGAAATCTCCCCCACTGTGTGCTTCCGCATCTGCACTTCCATTCCGTGGCCCCACAAAAAAAAAGTGGAACATGTCATATTCTTGTCCGTTTTGCAGACAAGAATAGACAGTTTTTACAGAGGGCAGGACGTACCATTCCACAAAATGCAGAACGCAGAGGCCCGGTATCTGTGTTACCACAAAAACGGCTATGGCTGTGTGATTTTTTTTTTCTAGAACCATAGGGTTTCTTTAGTTGGGCCAAACAAAAAGATCCTGAGGGCTCACTCTTCATCTCTACAGAACATGCACCATGAGGGAAATTTACCAAAACTGGTGAAAAGGAAAACTGGCTGAGTTGCCTAAAGCACCCAATCAGATTCCATCTTTCATTTTTCAGAGGTCCTTTTAAAAATGAAAGGTGGAATCTGATTGGTTGCTATGGGCAACCAAGCCAGTTTTCCTTTACACCAGTTTTGATAAATGTCCTCTTTTGTTTTCACAGTGTCTTTGTAATCTTTGTTGCTATCAGTGTGGACATATTGCCAATGAAATCTAAGAGGTCATTTGTCATCATCCATAGCTGATTTTCAGAGACAGTGCCAGCAAATTCACACTGTCCTGAGCCAAAAAAATGGGATAGGCTTACACAGTGGATCTGGGGCATTCCCGGGGGATTTGGCTTATATGCCCCAATTTTACCAATTCAAATGTTGGTAAGTATGCAACTCTCCTAAATTTGCTGGGACTGTTCCTGATTTTTACAGTCCCAGCAAAGACAGTCCTGGAAAATTTGCGCTGTCCCGGGCAGAAAATGGGCTGGGCTAACACAAACCCCACCCACAGATTAGTAGTCTTTTTGGGACCATAACTGGTCCACCGGTGGACCTTCTAGCATTCTGACAGGCCTTGATTAGGAGTGAAAGTTTCTCTTTTTACAATTAGTTTTATTTTTTTTATTATTCGGTCATCCATTCGCCTACAGAAAGATATTCCTTAGCAATTTCACTTTTTTAATGAGGAGTAAAGTTAGACAATAGCATCTTCTCTGGGCTTTGATGCTTCTCCGGGCATTCTGCTTGTGTAAGCGCTGTTACATTGGGTCATGCAGGTCTGGCCAATTTAATGTGTAATTATATTGGTAATACTTGTGTGATTTGCAGCTGTAACCCGTCTAACACCAAGAACATTAAGTTATTATTACTGGAGTTGCCTTGTTCTATAACAATCGTGTCAAGCCATTGATCTCCTTCCATCTGCTGTTTTTCTATCTGCGGTTCCTATGGATACCTGCTGGCTGCCGCTGGATCGAGTGCATACGAGGGAGCAAGTACCAATTTTGCTCTGTGGAGGGAGTTCACATATTATACGGCGCCTATCTTTTATTTTTTGATTTTTTTTAACTATAAATGAAATCTCTGATCAGTAGAAACGTTTACGTAAGAGAATAAAAATGTAAAATGTATTTTTTGGGTTTCTTAAACTAATGGAGGGCCTATAGAGGGTGCAGAGGTAACAGAGGGACCCAAGCGATAGTGACTGAGGGGGTCCAAATAGACACCAATGTTATAGGTGGGGAGCCCTGTTACAGATTTTTCATTGAGGCCCAGGAACTTCGAGTTACCCCTCTGCCTTTTAATTTTTTTGTTCTCAAAAAAAAAAAAAACTTGTCTGTAGTAACTATAAATACACGGGGAGTGACTTATCAAGACAATATTTTCCTCGTCATAATTTAAAGGGGCTGTCTCACTTCAGCAAGTGGCATTTATCATGTAGAGAAGGCTCTTACTAATGTATTGTGATTGTCAATATTGCCTCGTTTGCTGTCTGGATTTGTTTTTACACATAATACACTGCTCGTTTCCATGGTTACAATCACCCGGTAATCCAGCAGTAGTGGTCGTGCTTGCACAATATAGGAAAAAGAGCCGGCCTCTCTGGTGGCTGTCTCTGTGGGAGCTAACATAGGTTGGTGCTTTTTTCTATAGTATGCAAGCACGTCCACCACTGCAGGATTGCAGGGTGGTCATAACCATGGAAACGAGCAGTGTATAATGTGATGGATAAAATGAATCAAGCCAGCAAAAGAAGCAATATGGATAATAACAATACATTAGTAAATGTCTTGTATTAACTTTTTGTATATAAATGCCCTTTGCTGAAGTGAGACAACCCCTTTAAGACCAACCTCTGGCAGTCCATATTCCTAGAATGAAATGTACACAAACTTGCAGCTGGCATAGATTTCAGTCATCATTTATACCAGAAAAATGACGTTATTCAGACCTCACAGTTTGCCCATTTTAGCGATACCTTACCAGAAATGGATGTACAGTTACATCCATGAGGTGGTGCAGGCACAGCAGGTGTCAATGTCACCACTCAACGTGTATTGCGTATGACTCACCCAAAATGGTGAATCCTAGAAGGCTGGAAGAAGTATCACCTGCTCGAAGATTGGATTACAGATTTCAACATGTGCATCCAGGAGAACGGTGGGCAAACTCACTTTAGAAACCTTTGACCTTGCTTAACACCTAAACCAGTAAAGATAGGTAAAAACTGATACCTCCAGTGTGTTTCTGAGTAAATTCTAGCTAAGATTAATATACAGTATCACATGACCCCCTTCCCATTAGAAAAACCTGGGCTGAATTCAATATGGCAGATTTCAAAATGGCTGCCTGAAAACGTTTTCTCCACCAAATAGTGCAGCTTCCGTCCTAATTAATACTTTCTCACATTGGAAGTCAATTTTGTACAAATTACACCAGTTTAGGGCTCATGCACATGACCATATTTTTGGTCCATGTCTGATCTGTATTTTTTGTGGATCGCACACGGACCCATTCATTTCCATGGGTCTGCAAAAAAAAACAAACAAAAAAAAAACAAAAAACAACTGTCCACATTCACGTGGCTGGATTGCGAATTATAGCTTGTCCTATTTGTGTCAGTATTGTGGACAGTTACTACACAACAAATGGCGCTTAAATGCCTATTCACCCTTCTTGATCCAGAAAAAAATATGAGCTTCCTATTACAGTAAAAATGAACCTTTATTATTTACTATTAAAATCTTTTGATTTGTGAGCAAACACACTTAACCCTTACACTCCCAGCGCCGTACATGTACGGCGCAAAAATCGCTGCCGCAAGTCCCAGCGCCGTACATGTACGGCGCTCTGATCGGGCGGGTGCAGGAGCTGCGCCCGCCCGATCAGCGGCGGGGGTCCGGCTGTGCCCAAGTGCCGGACCCCTGCTGAATGCGCCAGCATCGGTGAAAACACCGATGCCGGCGCATTAACCCTTCATGTGCCGCGGTCAGCGCTGACCGCGGCACATGCGGTGTGCGGGAGAGTAAAGACTTCAGGATGGCGAGCGGGGGGGCCATCGGGTCCCCGCGCTGCTGTGACGGGGACCCGATGGCTCTGATAGCAGCCCGATGCCTTCCTTAGGCATCGTGGCTGCTATCCCTGCGTTCCTGTGCGATCCAGCCCCTGGATCGCACAGGAAGCAGGCTGTAAGTGTATTACACTGAGTAATACACTTACAGCCAATGCATTACAATACAAAAGTATTGTAATGCATTGTAAAGGGGATCAGACCCCCAAAAGTTAAAGTGGAAAAAAAAGTTAAAAAATAAAGTTTCCTAAAAAAAAAATAATAATAAAAGTTTCAAGTAAAAAAAAAAAAGCCATTTTCCCAAAAAAAGCTAAAAAAAATTGTAAAAAAAAGGTAAAAAAGAAAGATAAACATATTAGGTATCGCCGCGTCCGTATCGACCGGCTCTATAAAAATATCACATCATCCACCCCGCCAGGCGAATGCTGGAAATTTTTTTTTTAAAAACGTGCCAAAACAGACATTTTTTGGTCACCTTCCCTTACAAAAAGTGTAATAGCAGGCGATCAAAAAGGCGTATTTACCCCAAAATGGTACCAATCAAACCGTCATCTTGTCCTGCAAAAACGATACCCTACCTGAGACAATCGCCTGAAAACTGAAAAAAATATGGCTCTTTGAAAATGGCAACACAAAAAAAGATTTTATTCTGTTCTAAAATGCATCTAATGTGTAAAACTTTCCAAAAATAAAAAAGTTACACATATTGGGTATCGCCGCGTCCGTAACAACCTGCTCTATAAAAATATTACATGAGATGGCCCCCAGGCGAATGCTGAAAAAAAAAATAAAAAAAACTTGCCAAAACAGACATTTTTTGGTCACCTTCCCTTACAAAAGGTGTAATAGCAGGCGATCAAAAAGGCGTATTTACCCCAAAATGGTACCAATCAAACCGTCATCTTGTCCTGCAAAAACGATACCCTACCTGAGACAATCGCCTGAAAACTGAAAAAAATATGGCTCTTTGAAAATGGCAACACAAAAAAAAGATTTTATTCTGTTCTAAAATGCATCTAATGTGTAAAACTTTCCAAAAATAAAAAAGTTACACATATTGGGTATCGCCGCATCCGTAACAACCTGCTCTATAAAAATATTACATGAGATGGCCCCCCAGGTGAATGCTGTAAAAAATTTTTTTAAAAACTATGCCATAACAGCCATTTTTTTTCACCTTGCCTCACAAAAAGTGTAATAACAGGCGATGAAAAAGTCTTATGTACCCCAAAATGGTACCAATCAAACCGTCATCTTGTCCTGCAAAAAATGAGCCCCCACATAAGACAATAACTCAAAAAAATAAAAATCAATGGCTCCCGCAAACCAATCCATCAAAATCTGTGCTGCAAAATCCATATGGCGCTCCTTCTGTTCTGAGTCCTGCCATGTACCCCCACAGCAGTTTACCACCACATATGGGTGTTGCCGTATTCAGGAGAAAATGGGGAACAAATTATGGGGTGCTTTTCTCCTGTTACCCCTTGTGAATATGAAACATTTGGGGCTAAAGCAACATTTTTATTGGAAGAAATTAAACTTTTCATTTTCACAGCCAAGTGTTTCCAAATTCCATAAAACGCTTAGGGGGTCAAAGTGGCCAGTATCCCCCATAAAATATTGTTTGAAGGGTGTAGTTTCCAAAATGGGGTGACTTTTTGAGAGTTTCCACTGTAGGGGTACGTCAGGGTCTCTCAATTACAAAATGGTGCCTAAAAACCATTCTAGCAAAATCTGCCTCCAAAATCCATATGGCGCTCCTTTCCTTCTGACCACTGCCACAAACCCATAGAGACGTTTACCACCACATATGGGGTATTTCTGTAAACTGCAGAATCATAGTAATGTATATTGAGGTTTAGTTTGCTGTTAACCCTTGATGTTTTGCAAGAAAAAAATTATTAACATGAATAATCTACCAAAAAAGTGAAATTTTTAAATGTCACCTCCATTTTCCATTAATTCTTGTGGAACACCTCAAGGGTTAACAAAGTTTGTAACAGCAGTTTTTTATAATTTGAGGGGTGTAGTTTCTAAAATGGGGTCATTTATGGGTGGTTTCCATTATGTAAGCCCCTCAAAATCACTTTATATCTGAATTGGTGCTTAAAAAAATGGTTTTGGAAATTTTGTTGAAAATTTGAAAAAATGGCTTCTAAACTTCTAAGCCTTCTAACATCCCAAAAAAGTAAAATGACATTTATAAAATGATGCCAACATAAAGTATACATATGGGGAATGTAAAATAATAACTATTTTTGGAGGTATTACTATGTATTTTGAAAGTAGATAAACTGAAATTTTGAAATTTGCAAATTTTTCCAAATTTTTGGTAAATTTGGTATTTTTTTATAAATAAAAATGAAATATTTTGCCACAAATTTACTACTATCGTGAAGCACAATATGTGACGAGAAAACAATCTTAGAATGGCCTGGATAAGTAAAAGATTTCCAAAGTTATTACCACATAAAGTGACACATGTCAGATTTGCAAAAAACGGTCTGGGATTTGAGGTGAAAAGTGGTCCGGTACTGAAAGGGTTAAAAGACACTGCTGTCAATGTTTCCAGCCACTGATGTCACACTGTGATGTATAGGTAGTGGTGGAAACGTGCACTTTTCCACCCCACCACACCGTCCTGATAGCTCAAATGCTGAGGTTAAGGCTACATTCACACGTCCGTTTAAAACATCCGCAATCTATCCGCATCCGTTCCGCAATTGCGGACGTTTTTTGCGGATATTTTGCGGATCCATTCATTTCAATGGGTCCTGATAATCTGCGGACATTGCACCGTATGTTGTCCGCATCCGTTAATCTGTTCCGTTCCGTTTTGCGGATCCGCAAACAGAAATCCTCCTGTCCTACTTTTCTCCCGAATTGCGGTCCTTAGCACAATGAAAGTCTATGGATCCGCAAAAAATGCGGAAGACATGCGGAAAGGCATCCGCATGTCATCCGTATTTGCGGATTCCGTTCCAGGAGGGGTGAAAAAAAAAAGATGTTATTCATCCTTCCGTTTTTTGCGGATCCGCAAAAAACGGATGACATATGGATACATCCTTTCCGTTTTTTACGGAAAAACGGAATGGATGTCCTGGAAAAACTGAGCTTTTTGCGGAACAACGGATCCGCAAAAAACTGACCGTTTTCCAGGATGTGCACACATACGGACGTGTGAATGTAGCCTAATCCAGTTACTTCACTGGTATATAGCCCTTTTGCTACTATGACGCACATCTATTGGTTCTTCCTACATGGGTGTACTCCACTGAACTGCACTCCACTCTATTGTGGACAGGAATGGGCTTTTTTTTTACAGTGGGTCCTGCGAAAAATGCAAGATGCACACGGAATGCATCCATAATTTGCGGATCCACAATTTACGGATGTACGTGCAGGAAACCCAAAAAAGGGTGTGTCCAGACTTCTGTCTTACCCTGTATATTTGATATCGTTGTAATCATGCTGTCCTGCTGAATAAAGGTAATGCATTATTTATGCTGCAATGGTGCAAAATTTAAAGGGGTTTTCCCACGGTATTTTACTGGTGACCTATCCTCAGGATAAGGCCTCTTTCACATGAACGTATTTTTTGCGGACTCCGATCCGCATTTTTCACATGAAAAAGGCATCTTTCACATGAACGTATTTTTTGCGGACTCCGATACGCATTTTTCACATGAAAAAGGCGGACCCATTCATTTCTATGGGCCCGCAAAAAATGCGGACAGCACACCATGTGCTGTCTGCATCCGTTGCTCTGTTCCGTAGGAACAGTACTATTCTTGTCCATATTACGGACAAGAATAGTACTGTGCTATTAGGGGCCAGCTGTTCCGTTCCGCAAAATACGGAATGCACACGGATGCCATCCATTGTTTTTGCGGCTCCGCAATTTGCGGACCGCAAAACACAACGTTCGTGTGAAAGAAGCCTAAGGCTTCATTCACACGCCTGTATTTTGTTTCCTTGTCCGTTCCGTTTTTTTTTCCAGACCGTATGCGGAACCATTCATTTCAATGGGTCTGCAAAAAAAACAGAAGGTACTCCGTATGCATTCCGTTTCCGTATGTCCATATTTCCGTTCCGCAAAAAAGATAGAACATGTCCTATTCTTGTGCGTTTTGCTGACAATGATAGGCATTGTTACAATGCATCCGCAAAAAAAACGGAAACAGGGATGACATACGGAACGTCATTCGTATATTGCGGATCCGCACAAACGGAACGGAACGGAAAACACATACGGGCGTGTGAATGAAGCCTAAATCATCAGTATCTGATTGATGGGGGTCTGGGACCCCCGCCGATCAGCTGTTTGAGAAGGCACTGGCGCTTGTGCAATGTGCCACACCCAGGCCACAATCAGGGTACAAGTGTGTAGGAAATGCCAAGTGGTGATACAGCCTTAATAGTTTTGTGAGTCACGGTGCTCCTACCTGGATATGTTGCTCCCCAGGGTTAGGCTTTGCAGCATTCAAAGAAGACAGTTGGTTGTAGTTGGTGGAGAATTAGTCGAGTTCAGACTTGATAAAGTCCAACAGTTTTACCTGAATAAACTTGCATCCAGACAATACCTAGTCCTTCTCTTGGCTCTGGTACATTTAAGTGGGGTGTCTTTGGCCGTTGACTCCCTCATAATTCCTAGTCTATAAACTGCAAGGAGTTGGGGTGCTCTATGAGCTGCTTCCCCTGGAAGATTGCTGGTGCAGGAGGGGGGATGCTCTCCTTGCTGCGCCATGTCTTGTCTCTTTCCAATTCTTCATTGGTAGCTTCCCGCAACCTTTTCCTTGGTAGCAGAGGCGTAGCTACCGGGGGGGCAGGGGGGGCGACAGCTCCGGGCCCAGTGAGTCAGGGGGGGCCCAGCAAGGATGACTATCAGGCGAATACATTATGGAAGCGCTCACTTGTATTTAGCGACCCCTATCAGACCTCAGATCAGCCCACCCAGCCACATAAAATTAAAATAAAAAACCTTTCTTACCTGCACGCAGCGTCAGGTCATAGTGCACGCTGGCCAGGGAAGACAGTGGAGCGCCGGACCGGAGGGCAGCCACAGTGCGGGACAGGTAAGAAAGGTTTTTTTATTTTAATCTTATGTGGCTGGGTGGGCTGATCTGAGGTCTGATGGGGGCACAGTAGGCTGATGTGAGGTCTGATGGGGGCATAATACGCTGATCTGAGGTCTGATGGGGGCACAATACGCTGATCTGAGGTCTGATGAGGGCACAATACGCTGATCTGAGGTCTGATGGAGGCACAATAAGCGGATCTGAGGTCTGATGGGGGCACAGTAGGGTGATGTGAGGTCTGATTAGGGCACAATACGCTGATCTGAGGTCTGATGGGGCACAATACGCTGATCTGAGGTATGATGGGGGCACAATACGCTGATCTGAGGTCTGATGGAGGCACAATACGCTAATCTGAGGTCTGATGGGGGCACAGTAGGGTGATGTGAGGACTGATGGGGGCACATTCTGCTGATCTGAGGTCTGATGGGGTACAATACATTGATCTGAGGTCTGATGGGGCACAATACGCTGATCTGAGGTCTGATGGGGCACAGTAGGCTGATGTGAGGTCTGATGGGGGCACAATACGCTGATCTGAGGTCTGATGGGGGCACAATACACTGATCTGAGGTCTGATGGGGCACAATACGCTGATCTGAGGTCTGATGGGGGCACATTCTGCTGATCTGAGGTCTGATGGGGGCACAATACGCTGATCTGAGGTCTGATGGGGCTACAGTAGTGTGATGTGAGGACTAATGGGGGCACATTCTGCTGATCTGAGGTCTGATGGGGGTACAATATGCTGATCTGAGGTCTGATGGGGCACAGTAGGCTGATGTGAGGTCTGATGGGGGCACAATACGCTGATCTGAGGTCTGATGGGGGCGCAATACACTGATCTGAGGTCTTATGGGGCACAATACGCTGATCTGAGGTCTGATGGGGGCACAATATGCTGATCTGAGGTCTGATGGGGCACATTCTGCTGATCTGAGGTCTGATGGGGCACAATACGCTGATCTGAGGTCTGATGGGGGCACAATACGCTGATCTGAGGTCTGATGGGGGCACAATACGCTGATCTGAGGTCTGATGGGGGCACAATACGCTGATTTGAGGTCTGATGGGGGCACAATACGCTGATCTGACGTCTGATGGAGGCACAATACGCTGATCTGAGGTCTGATGGGGGCACAGTAGGGTGATGTGAGGACTAAGGGGGCACATTCTGCTGATCTGAGGTCTGTTGGGGGTACAATACGCTGATCTGAGGTCTGATGGGGCACAGTAGGCTGATGTGAGGTCTGATGGGGGCACATTGTGCTGATCTGAGGTCTGATGGGGGCACAATATGCTGATCTGAGGTCTGATGTGCACAATACACTGATCTGAGGTCTGATGGGGCACAGTAGGCTGATCTGAGGTCTGATGGGGGCACAGTAGGCTGATCTGAGGTCTGATGGGGGCACATTCTGCTGATCTGAGGTCTGATGGGGTACAATACGCTGATCTGAGGTCTGATAGGGCACAATACGCTGATCCGAGGTCTGATGGGGCACAGTAGGCTGATGTGAGGTCTGATGGGGGCACATTCTTGCTGATCTGAGGTCTGATGGGGGCACAGTAGGCTGATGTGAGGACTAATGGGGGCATATTCTGCTGATCTGAGGTCTGATGGGGGTACAATACGCTGATCTGAGGACTGATGGGGCACAATACGCTGATCTGAGGTCTGATGGGGCACAGTAGGCTGATGTGAGGTCTGATGGGGCACATTCTGCTGATCTGAGGTCTGATGGGGGCACAATACGCTGAGCTGAGGTCTGATGGGGGCACAGTAGGCTGATGTGAGGACTAATGGGGGCACATTCTGCTGATCTGAGGTCTGATGGGGGTACAATACGCTGATCTGAGGTCTGATGGGGCACAATACGCTGATCTGAGGTCTGATGGGGCACAATACGCTGATCTGAGGGTCTGATGGGGCACAATACGCTGATCTGAGGTCTGATGGGGCACAGTAGGCTGATGTGAGGTCTGCGATGGGGGCACAATACGCTGATCTGGGGTCTTATGGGGCACAATACGCTGTCTGAGGTCTGATGGGGGCACAGTAGGCTGATTCTGAGGTCTGGATGAGGCACAGTGGGCTGATCTGAGGTCTTATGGGGGCACAGTAGGCTGATCTGAGGTCTGATGGGGGCACAGTAGGCTGATCTGAGGTCTGATGGGGCACAGTAGGCTGATCTGAGGTCTGATGGAGGCACAATACGCTGATCTGAGGTCTGATGGGCAGGGGCAGGGGACTGTTAGTTTAGTGATGTAAAACTGGGGACAGGTTTCCTTTAACATAGGAGTCCCCTTGTTTTTTACTCCTATTACTCCTATATTTTACTGCATTATATGGTAGAGTATTTACACTAGGGTATGTAGAAAGTCTATTGTACTGTACTTAACAGCATAGATGATCTAGCAGTTTATACAGTCATCTTTCTAATACAATATTATAACCACAACTAGTAGTATGTGCCTGTGAAGTTGGAAACGTGCGTTTGGGAAGCCACTAAGTGGGGGACCCACTCAAGTATGTTTCGCCCCCCCTGTGCTGAACCTCTAGCTACGCCTCTGCTTGGTAGGAAACAGGACAACCAGGCAAAGTGCATGAAATACAATAAATAACAGTTACATAGCAATATTAGGAATGCACAGTATAAGAGGACCTGGAATAAATATGCAGATGACATTATCGGTTAGCCAATAGATACAGTAGCTGGGTGTAACAATGGTAGTGCCCGCTCTGGGGTACTACACTTGCAGTACTGCTACAGAGGATAGGTCATCAGTAAAAAAAAAAACTGTTGGAGGCCCCCTTTTTAAAACTTATAAAACAAAACCGAAAATTGCAGTTTTTTTTCCATTCCACCCACAGATTATAAATGTTGGTCATTAAGTTACAACTAGTACCCCAAAACGGTTCCACAGAAAAAAATGATTCATTCCACAAAAAACAAAAGCTATGAAAAAATTAAAAAATTAAAATGGCTGCATCTTTAAGGTCTTGTTCTGAAGGGGTTAAAAAAGAACATATCAAACCCAGTGACATGTTTTGTTTAGTAAGAACCTGTATTATTCATAAAATAACAATTCTGTATTTTGCTATTCCTCTGTTATTCCTCCTAGAAATGGATAAATGAGCTGACAACTGGCTGTTACCATTCCCCTTGTCAAAGGGGTGTGCCCCTACGTAATCTGACTCTGGCAGCACTGATTGGATGGTGTCGGATGTGTCTTTAGAATTCTTACATTAGGGGGAATACATGTATTTAATAAAACAGACATCAACAGAAGGAACTGAAATTTAGGCTAAAAAACAATGATCCCTACAGTACCGAAATAGAGTTTTATAAATGTTTCAATATTTTTGTTATTAAAGTGATACAATTTGATTTTCTTCAATTGTGAAATCTGTAGATTCGCCTCCAGTGATTCTTTCACGCTGATAAATTATGCAGTTGCAGATGAGACGGGTCGTGCCATAGTTCATCTTCTTGATTTAGGTCACTGTGATGACTTCTCCAGGAATGTAAGTATATTTCTGGTTTATATTTTCTTCTGTTTGCATGCTGAAAAATGCCATTGGAGTTTTAGGTCAATCAAGAAAATCAGACTGAGCTTTCAAAGACAATGGAGTTGCCCCTCCCCGCCACCACCACCACCGCGACACTGCAGCTCTTAGAAAGTTATTAAAACAAAAGCTGGTTCTACCAAATTGTAGCCTGAAGGGTTTCAAGAGTTCATTTTTCGATTTGTAATTTCATATATATCCTACACAACCGTTATAAACTGAGGAATTTAGCCGTTATTTAGTGTGAACCGTGACCAATTAAAAAATAAACAAAAGAACAATGTCAGATGTAAATTATGGTTTGTGGTGGAACCACAATCCTGCTGGTCTTTCGAGAGGCTACGTCATTGGAAAATTACCTATTGTTTACAATCATGTTTTTATGTTGATTTTCTGCAAAAAAAATTTTTTTGAATTTTTGTGATTTTTGTTTTTAAATTTTCCATGTCACTATCTATTAAAAAACAAACAAACAAACAAACAAACAAACAAAAAGCAATCATAAAATTGTGCAGTTTTCACACTGGCCTCAAGTTCTAAAATA
>ONZH01008942.1:0-28774 GCA_900303285.1 Rhinella marina
ACCACGCCGCAAAAAATCTGTCTTCCAAATTCCTCGCCTGAAGGCGAAAATCTGAAAAGGAAGAGCAGTTTCGGCAAACCCGTAGGTATTGGCCTTTAGGAATACCTCTTTTTAAGGGCAGGGGATGACAACTGCCCAGTGTAGTAGACTATTGGTTGCAGTGCTTTTGCGAAAAAGGCTAGTAATGAATCTTGCCATCAGGCGTCTTTACAATGGTCAGGTCCAGGAATGTCATTTGGCAGGGGCTAATCTCAGAGGTAAAAAAGAGCCCATAATTATTAATATTAAGGGCCTTCACAAAATTGCTGAAAGCCGCCTCTGAGCCAGTCCAGAAAATCAGAACATCATCGATGTACCGAAGCCACATCGAGATGTATCCGGACCACTCTGCCATGTCTTCCCCAAACACCGTCTCCTTCTCCCACCAGCCCAGGTACAAATTTGCGTACGATGGTGCACATGGGCTACCCATGGCCACGCCCCTGAGCTGGTGGTAGAAGTGACGGTCAAAGAGAAACACATTGTGTTGTAAAATGAAGTCAAGCAACTTTATCACAAAATCATTATGGGACATCAAATCATTTCCTCGTGTCTGAAGGAAATATTGTGTGGCCTCTAAACCCTTTAAGTGAGGGATGGAACTGTATAAAGCCTCTACGTCAAGACTCGCAAGGAGAGTGTTTCCCTCGACGTAGAGACCATCTAGTTTGTTTACTAGTTCCATGGTATCCCTCAGATATGAAGGTAAGGCTGACACAAAAGGTCTTAAAATAAGATCTACGTAATTACTGATATTCTGCGTGAGGCTATTTGTGCCAGAGACAATTGGCCTGCCTTTAAGGGGGTTTATACCCTTATGAATTTTGGGTAAACTATAAAAACAGGCCAATTGTGGATATTTGGGTAGAAGGACCTGATGTTCATCCTTACTGATCAATCTTACTGCCAAGGCTGAGGACAGAATTTCTTTCAGCTCTTTGTAGAAGAGATCACTAGGATTTTGTTGACAGAATGGCATAGCAGTCCCTCTGTTTTAAGATGTTCAGACACATCTGGCGATACTGCTCGTGTCCCATCACCACAATGTTGCCCCCCTTATCCGCTGCCTTAATGACAATGGACGAATCATTCTCCAGTGACATAAGGCCCTTCAGTTCATCCGGGGCAATATTAGATCCCTCACTTAGGGTTTAGAGGCCACACAATATTTCCTTCAGACACGAGGAAATGATTTGATGTCCCATAATGATTTTGTGATAAAGTTGCTTGACTTCATTTTACAACACAATGTGTTTCTCTTTGACCGTCACTTCTACCACCAGCTCAGGGGCGTGGCCATGGGTAGCCCATGTGCACCATCGTACGCAAATTTGTACCTGGGCTGGTGGGAGAAGGAGACGGTGTTTGGGGAAGACATGGCAGAGTGGTCCGGATACATCTCGATGTGGCTTCGGTACATCGATGATGTTCTGATTTTCTGGACTGGCTCAGAGGCGGCTTTCAGCAATTTTGTGAAGGCCCTTAATATTAATAATTATGGGCTCTTTTTTACCTCTGAGATTAGCCCCTGCCAAATGACATTCCTGGACCTGACCATTGTAAAGACGCCTGATGGCAAGATTCATACTAGCCTTTTTCGCAAAAGCACTGCAACCAATAGTCTACTACACTGGGGCAGTTGTCATCCCCTGCCCTTAAAAAGAGGTATTCCTAAAGGCCAATACCTACGGGTTTGCCGAAACTGCTCTTCCTTTTCAGATTTTCGCCTTCAGGCGAGGAATTTGGAAGACAGATTTTTGCGGCGTGGTTATCCCCGTAAGGTGTTGGCCTCAGCTTACCAACACTCTTTGTGTAAAACCCGTGAATCGTTATTAAATCCACGGCAGAGGGATTCTAATTCGGATGTTGTTCATCTAATAGCAACATTTGATACTGCCAATAAACACGTTAAGAGTGTTCTAGCGAAGCATTGGAATATTTTACTTATGGACCCTGACATTGGACATTTGGTAGGACAGTCCCCGACGGTGACATACCACAGAGGTCGTAACCTCAAAGATCGCCTTGTCCATAGCTTTTTCCAATCCACACAGTCTAGAACATGGTTGGAACGGAGTCCGAAGGGCACTTTTAGGTGTGGGGGTTGTGTTGCATGTGCTGCCATTCAGACCGGGCGTACGTTCAGATGCACCACTACTGATAGGACGTACGAGATTAGATGTTTCGCTAACTGTAAATCCACTGGTTTAATATATCTTGCCACTTGCTTATGTGGTCTGCAATACGTCGGTAAGACTATTCGACAATTTCGCCGTCGTATTGGTGAACATCTTAATGATATAAAAAATGACGCAGACACGTCAATCGCTCGTCATGTCACTAGTCACCATCCAGGTGAAGTCTGCTGTATGAAGTTTCAGTGTATAGAAATCGTGCGTCCATCACCCAGAGGTGGTGACTTTGACCAGCTTCTTTTACGTAAAGAAGCCCAATGGACATTCAGACTTGGTACAGTTCGCCCCCAGGGTTTGAATGAACATATTTCATTTGCCTGTTTTATTGATTAAGTCCAGATGATTTTTGTTGTTTTTTGTCACAGTTCTATTTCATAAATATTATTTTTATGTTGCTGTGATTAAAGGTTTAAAATATGTATCTAATCTATAGCAACTTTTTTCTTCTTTTTACAATAGATTGGGGGGTATGGCCACTATTTTATACAATGCCATCTCCATAATACTACTTCTGGCCTTCCTGTCCATGTTTTTTCCGTGAAGAATCGTCCCACATTTGCGATTATCCTGCCTAGTACATTCCCTTTTTACTATATACTGGGGGGTTTAGGACATTTACCTGTTCACAGCCCCGTGCACGGGGGTGGGGAAGTAGTCAAGCAAATTGCCTCCTCCCCCGACGCGGTGATTGGCTGTGTAGTGCCTCCCCTCTCTTTGAATGGGGGCGTGGTCTCCGTCATTTAAACCAGCACTGGCGGCCGCCGCGCTACGGCCGTCATAGTGCCGGAGGCGCCGTCACACACCATCAGTGTGGCAGCGTGGCTTAGGCTAATATTTATACTTTGCACTGGTAGATGCTCCTGATGAGTACTATATACGAAACGCGTCGAGCCTAGACGCAGTGTTAGGTAGCCTTTAGCCTACATGGTCAGCGCTATTAATTAGATGAATGTATCTGGAAGGTTTTCACAGTAATGCCGTGGCAGCGTGATAGGAGGTTTCCAGGGATGTGTCTACCTCCGTGCACGCTGTTATTTGCAGCTGTGTTTCCACCGATCCCACACTGAGCATTACAGGCTCAAATACACAGTGTTGGGCTATATTCCGATACAGTTCCTCTGATACGTGAGGGAATATTTTGATACATGGGTGATGGTTGGGAAATATACTCTTCTCCGCCGCCACTGACTAAATGTATACTATAAATTAAGGATTAATTTCCTTTATTTCCTTACCATAATATAACAGCGCCTGGGCATTTTTGCTGGCTCATACACATTTCCAGTGAGCCAATGTGCTTACGCCCTTGCTTGCTTCTTATGCTCCTACATTCCATGTGGTAGCAAGACCAGTTGTTCTGGGATTGTGGAGCATAATTTTATTTCACGTACATCCACTCACTAGACCCCTTCCCCCTATGTTTATTTTATATAGTGTGAGTACATACGCAATAAGTTGCGATTAAAATTAATCTAGAGTTCACCATTTCAGTGATTGATAATTATATAGTGACACTTACAGGATCAATATCCGCTTTTCCGTGAATAACATTTATATATTTCTTGATATTTTTGATATATATCCTTGATATATATTTTTTAATTTTAATTTTTTAGTTTTTTATCAGCTTTTTATCAGTTTATTGCTGGCCAGCTATCGATTATTTAGTATATTATTGCATTATAGCACTTTGTTCGTATGCACTACCAATAAATATTTATATTACTATTTATATTATATTTCCTGTATTTTTATAAGATATCAATACCACATTGAGTGTGCTCATCCATATACAAAGGATTAGATACACAGCTCAGTAGACAGTATCACACAGGATAGGATTAGATACACAGCTCAGTAGACAGTATCACACAGGATAGGATTAGATACACAGCTCAGCAGACAGTATCACACAGGATAGGATTAGATACACAGCTCAGCAGACGGTATCACACAGGATAGGATTAGATACACAGCTCAGCAGACAGTATCACACATGATGGGATTAGATACAGAGCTCATTAGACAGTATCACACATGATAGGATTAGATACACAGCTCATCAGACAGTATCACACATGATAGGAGTAGATATAGAACTCAGCAGACAGTATCACACATGATAGGATTAGATACACAGCTCATCAGACAGTATCACACATCATAGGATTAGATACATGGCTCATCAGACAGTATCACACATCATAGGATTAGATACATGGCTCAGAAGACAGTATCACACATCATAGGATTAGATACATTGCTCATCAGACAGTATCACACATCATAGGATTAGATACATGGCTCAGCAGACAGTATCACACATCATCGGATTAGATACATGGCTCAGCAGACAGTATCACACATCATAGGATTAGATACATGGCTCAGCAGACAGTATCACACATCATCGGATTAGATACATGGCTCAGCAGACAGTATCACACATCATCGGATTAGATACATGGCTCAGCAGACAGTATCACACATCATCGGATTAGATACATGGCTCAGCAGACAGTATCACACATCATAGGATTAGATACATGGCTCATCAGACAGTATCACACATCATAGGATTAGATACATGGCTCAGCAGACAGTATCACACATCATCGGATTAGATACATGGCTCAGCAGACAGTATCACACATCATCGGATTAGATACATGGCTCAGCAGACAGTATCATACATGACAGGACTGGACAGTCAGTATCTGCCATTACTAGCTCCTGGGGTAGGACACTGTGACCGCTCTAACTGTAAAGAATCCTTTCCTGGACTGATTTCTGATGTTCAGTCTCCTTATCTCCATTATCAGGGACTGACATCCTCTCTCCAGGATCCTCCATCATGTCAGGATCTGATCTCGGGGGATCTCCTGTGAACAGGATCCAGGATTGTGATCGGTTCTGATCCAGTCTGTGTTAGGAGAGCCCCACAGTCCACTTACTGCTGAAGGATGAGCTCCTCCTGGATTAATGGGGCTCGGGGGAGGCCGCAGCATGGAGAGAATGAAGATAAATGGGAGTCTCTGTGCCCGGAGGTCGCTCATCTGGGAAACTACATGAAAGGGAAACCACTTAACTTCCTGCGGTGACCCCATTAATTAGTGGCCGGGGCCTCATTCACTTTCCTGAGCAGTGGAGCAAGGAGCTGGGGCCTGGAGGATGTGGGGTGTGCAGAGTAGACCACGGAATCCTTACCAAAGCTTCATCTGAGCTCCCGCAGCGTGACCCAGGTCTGTAATATCCACTGACAGCGCTCGGCAGTGTGTTACTCCACTGCATGAAAACCTACTCCAGTCACATCCAGAGCTGTGTTCATAATACTGTTGTTACATCACATCTTATACCCCAGTCACATCCAGAGCTGCGTTCACATTTCTACTGTTACATCATGTCTTATGCTCCAGTCACATCCAGAGCTGCATTCACAATTCTACTGTTACATCATGTCTTATACTCCAGTCACATCCAGAGCTGCATTCACAATTGTACTGTTACATCATGTCTTATACTCCAGTCACATCCAGAGCTGCATTCACAATTGTACTGTTACATCATGTCTTATACTCCAGTCACATCCAGAGCTGCATTCACAATTCTACTGTTACATCATGTCTTATACTCCAGTCACATCCAGAGCTGCAGTCACAATCCTACTGTTACATCATGTCTTATACTCCAGTCACATCCAGAGCTGCATTCACCATTCCGTTGTCACATCCCAAAAGAAAAAGAAAAAAAACTGTGACCGCCCCACTCATCTTACTGCAGAAATCTCTGAAACTAATCTGCCATTAACATACCCATATGCTCCAGTCACATCCAGAGCTGCTTATTTGTGAGCCATCGGATCTGTGCTGCACTGCATGTAGGGTCCCTGTGATATTAGGGTGCTCGTGTGGAGCCCGCTCTACGCACTGCATCTCTCACAGTAGCTGCACATTGTTTCCGCAGACACTGAACCAGCAGGGGGCGGCAGAAAGGTGTGAAGTCCCACAACCTGAGAGCTCACAGGAAATCGGCTCAGAATGAATCTAATGCAAGCCCAGTGCACACTGCAGAGGTGACCATGTGCCGCACCCCCATATGAAGGCTATTCGACTACGGTTTATATAGGGATAGGAAAGTATGTGACCCGCCGGCACCACAAAGCTTTTGCCAGGCACCACTGTCACTATTATTTACTGGGACGGGTAATGTGTTGCTCCTAAGCACTGCTGGGGAGGGGGGCAGTTGCTCCTAAGCACTGCTGGGGAGGGGGGCAGTTGCTCCTAAGCACTGCTGGGGAGGGGGGCAGTTGCTCCTAAGCACTGCTGGGGAGGGGGGCAGTGCTCCTAAGCACTGCTGGGAGGGGGGCACTTGCTCCTAAACACTGCCTCTGAAGGTGATAATCTGTGAGGGCGAGACACACACGCCGGCAGGGGCGGATTGGGAACTCAAAGTGGCCCTGGAAAAAATGGTAGAAGTGGCCCAATTTTGTAGGCGGAGCCAAACATGTAGAAGGTGTGGTCAAACAAAGGAGGCGGGGTCTGAGAACCTGTTTCTGTATAATTTAACAAAACATTTAGGATTTACACCTTTGTATGCCCTCCCCAAATGCTTTTCTTCCACATTAAAATACAATAAAAACTATACATATGTGGTATCGCTCTAATCGTGCTATAATGGAAAATGAAGGGTACAGATCAGCCTTACTGTATGGTGAACGCCGTAAAAAATAAATAATAAAATTCATGAAACTGCGATTGAATTGCATTTTTTTTATTCCACCACATTTTGAATTTTTTTTCCAGCTTCCGGCTACATCGTATGCAAAATTAAATGGTACCATTAGAAAGTACAACTAGTACCGAAAAAACAAGTCCTCATATGGCAATGTGAACGGAAAAATAAGAAAGTTAAGGCTCTGTGAAGGCAGGGAGAAATACTAAAATGCATAAAGGGAAAATTGCCATGTCAGAAAGAGGTTAAGCATTTTTCTTGGCCATGTTTTTCATCAATTTAAAATTTTTCACATATATTTTGATTTTTATCATTGTTGTCAGTTTTGTTTATTAATTATTTCACAACTGGCTTTGCGAACAGCCTATTCTTGTCCACAAAACAGAAAAGAATAGGACATGTTCTATGCTTGCAGGGCAGCAGAACGGACATACGTATGCGGACAGCACACACTGCAGTCCATTAAAATGAATAGGTCTGCATCCGATCTGCAAAATATGCAGATTGAATGAGGACCAAATATACAGTCATGTGAATGGGGTCTTATACATTTATTGATTTTCTTTTTCTTATAATACCATCTTTTTTCACTTTAATAAAAATGTTATTTTATTTTTACTCCCCCCCCCCCCCTTTCTATCTATCTGTCTCATGGCATTGCAAGCTGATGGCCCTGAACTAGCCTGTCAGTGTCATGATAAGAGTGGGCTTGCAGGCAGCCTGCACAGGGTTACATCGCAAGCTGCCTCCCCTGCTGTGCTGTCATTATGATAATGAGAGATCACAGCAGGGGTGCCAGGGCCAGCGCTTGCAATGTCTGTGTAGTTATGACATTGTGCAGGCCAGCCAGCCCCAGTGTGAAGACACTTCACTTGAAAGGGTTAAACTCACCCAGGCAGCCTAGGGAGGAGCAACAGTGAGGGGAGAGATCTCACACACGGAGTGGCACCAGCCCCATCCATAGTCCGGGCTGTGGAGGATTGTCGCTGACTAACAAGCTGTCACATCCTTGCTGCCGCCGGGGACCTATTTATAGGCATCTTCTGTGGGGGCCGTTCTGTAAGACACGATCTCCAGAAAACTGGGTCAGAACTTGTATAAATCCTCCACCTCATCTTCCCAGTGAATGCATTGTCTCCACCAGCCATCAGGTGACACCCTCATTGACAAATGTCACCGATGACATCATCACGGTCATTGTCATCACAGTCTGATGACATCATCATTTGCCCTGACCCTTGTTTCTCCTGGAGTACCATGATTTTCCTTCCCTGGAACTAAGGCGCCGACCCCTGGAGAACTCCCCCCATAGCATTAACCCTCCCCCACCGGACGGTACAGCCGGCACAGTGCAGTCGGGCAGGCGACGTTCTCCTTGCATCCACCAGACTCGTCCATCACACGCCAGAGAGAGCAGTGTGATCCATCACTCCACAGAAGACGTGTCCAGTGGTGGCGGCTTTACACCACTCCATTGGCATTGTGCTTGGTGATGGAGGGCTGGCATACATCTGCTCGGCCATGGAGACCCCTGTCATGAAGCTCCGGGCACAGAGGAGGTCTGGACTCTGCAGTTATGGAGTCAGCACTTGTTGACCCGCTCTATAACTTTCCGTGGTCTCCACATGTCCATGATGCATACATGACCCAGACACATGGTACATACAGTGCCCAGATAGCGCCATACATGAGTTCAGGGCTGGACTGTCCATTTGGTAATTCTGGCAAATGTCAGTTGGGCCGATGCCTATGTGGTCTGTGACAGATACAGTTGAATAGTACAATGGACCACAGGAACCAATGGTTCTCAGCCCGGACGTTCACTCTCATAGGCCACAGGTCGCTAGGCCTGAACTATGAGGAAGTGCAGGTGGTCGCAAAGTGATGACATAATCACAAAGTGACCTCATTGCACCAGAACATAGGTGGCGCAATGTCTTCATAGCAGCCGCCTACACCGGGAAATTGGAACTCTATCTCCTTCGCAGAGAGATGCAAAGTACAGTCATGGCCAAAAGTTTTGAGAATGACACAAATCTTCTATTTTCACATGATCTGCTGCCCTCTGGTTTTTATGTGTGTTTGTCAGATGTTTTTATCTCATACAGAAATATAATTGCAATCATATTCTGAGTAACAAAAGCTTATATTGACAGTTAGAATGAGTTAATGCAGCAAGTCAATATTTGCAGTGTTGACCCTTCTTCTTCAGGACCTCTGCAATTCTCCCTGGCATGCTCTCAATCAACTTCTGGACCAAATCCTGACTGATAGCCGTCCATTCTTGCACAATCAATGCTTGCATTTTGTCAGAATTTGTAGGTTTTTGTTTGTCCACCCGTCTACATACATAGTAACATAGTAACATAGTAACATAGTTTATAAGGCCGAAAAAAAGCCCTCTGTCCATCCAGTTCTTCCTGTTTTCCTACAAGTTGATCCAGAGGAAGGCAAAAAAACCCTGTGAGGTAGAAGCCAGTTTTCCCCACTTTAGGGAAAAAAATTCCTTCCCGACTCCAATCAGGCATCAGAATAACTCCCTGGATCAACGACCCCTCTCTAGTAACTATAACCTGTAATATTATTACCCTCCAAAAATACATCCAGGCCCCTCTTGAACTCTTTTAGCGAACTTACCATCACCACCTCCTCAGGCAGAGAGTTCCATAGTCTCACTGCTCTTACCGTAAAGAATCCTCTTCTATGTTTGTGTACAAACCTTCTTTCCTCCAGACGCAGAGGATGTCCCCTCGTCACAGTCACAGTCCTCGGGATAAATAGATGATGGGAGAGATCTCTGTACTGACCTCTGATATATTTATACATAGTTATTACATCTCCCCTCAGTCGTCTTTTTTCTAAAGTGAATAAGCCTAATTTTGATAATCTTTCTGGGTACTGTAGTCCACCCATTCCAGTTATTACTTTAGTTGCCCTCCTCTGAACCCTCTCCAGCTCTGCTATGTCTGACTTGTTCACAGGAGCCCAGAACTGTACACAGTCCTCCATGTGTGGTCTGACTAGTGATGTGTAAAGTGGCAGGACTATGTTCTCATCACCGCCATCTATGCCCCTTTTGATGCAGCCCATTATCTTATTGGCCTTGGCAGCAGCTGTCTGACACTGGTTTCTTGATGATTGACCACAAGTTCTCAATGGGATTAAGATCTGGGGAGTTTCCAGGCCATGGACCCAAAATCTCTATGTTTTGTTCCCTGAGCCATTTACTTATCACCTTTGCTTTATGGCAAGGTGCTCCATCATGCTGGAAAAGGCATTGTTGATCGCCAAACTGCTCTTGGACGGTTGGGAGAAGTTGCTCTCGGAGGACATTCTGGTACCATTCTTTATTCATGGCTGTGTTTTTAGGCAAGACTGTGAGAGAGCCGATTCCCTTGGCTGAGAAGCAACCCCACACATGAATGGTTTCAGGATGCTTTACAGTTGGCATGAGACAAGACTGGTGGTAGCGCTCACCTCGTCTTCTCCGAATAAGCTGTTTTTCAGATGTCCCAAACAATGGAAAAGGGGATTCATCAGAGAAAATGACTTTCCCCCAGTCCTCAGCAGTCCACTCCCTGTACCTTTTGCAGAATATCAGTCTGTCCCTGATGTTTTTTCTGGAGAGAAGTGGCTTCTTTGCTGCCCTCCTTGAGACCAGGCCTTGCTCCAAGAGTCTCCGCCTCACAGTGCGTGCAGATGCACTCACACCTGCCTGCTGCCATTCCTGAGCAAGCTCTGCACTGCTGGTAGCCCGATCCCGCAGCTGAAACACTTTTAAGAGACGGTCCTGGCGCTTGCTGGTCTTTCTTGGGCGCCCTGGAGCCTTTTTGGCAACAATGGAACCTCTCTCCTTGGAGTTCTTGATGATGCGATAGATTGTTGACTGAGGTGCAATCTTTCTAACTGCGATACTCTTCCCTGTTAGGCCATTTTTGTGCAGTGCAATGATGACTGCACGTGTTTCTTTAGAGATAACCATGGTTAACAGAAGAGAAACAATGATGCCAAGCACCAGCCTCCTTTTAAAGTGTCCAGTGGTGTCATTCTTACTTAATCATGACAGATTGATCTCCAGCCCTGTCCTCATCAACACCCACACCTGTGTTAATGGAGCAATCACTGAAACGATGTTATCTGGTCCTTTTAAGGCAGGGCTGCAATGATGTTGAAATGTGTTTTGGGGGATAAAGTTCATTTTCTAGGCAAATATTGACTTTGCAAGTAATTGCTGTTAAGCTGATCACTCTTTATAACATTCTGGAGTATATGCAAATTGCCATTATAAAAACTGAAGCAGTAGACTTTGTAAAAATTAATATTTGTATCATTCTCAAAACTTTTGGCCATGACTGTATAGGCCTCAGGTGAGTTTTTTTTTTTTATCCCTGTCACTTCTGGAGGTAGTAAAGGGGACCTATAATAACTACTGGGGCACTATAGATTGGCCTATGATAACTACTGTGGGCACTATAGAGGGATCTATAATAACTATTAGGGGCACTATAGAGGGGCCTATAATAACTACTGGGGGCACTATAGAGGGGTCTATAATAACTACTGGGACACTATAGAGGGGCCTGTAATAACTACAGGAGGCACTATACAGGAGCATATATCAACTACTGGGGGCACTATAGAGGGACCTATAATAACTACTGGGTGCAATGTAGAGGAGCCTATAATAACTATTAGGGGCACTATAGAGGGGCCTATAACAGCTACTGAGCACACTATAGAGGGGCCTATAATAACTACTGGTGCACTATAGAGGGACCTATAATAACTACTGGGGGCACTATAGAGGGAACTATAATAACTACTGGGTGCAATGTAGAGGAGCCTATAATAACTATAAGGGGGCACTATGAGGGGCCTATAACAGCTACTGAGCACACTATAGAGGGGCCTATAATAACTACTGGGGCACTATAGAAGGACCTATAATAACTACTGGGGGCACTATAGAGGGAACTATAATAACTACTGGGTGCAATGTAGAGGAGCCTATAATAACTATTAGGGGCACTATAGAGGGGCCTATAACAGCTACTGAGCACACTATAGAGGGGCCTATAATAACTACTGGGGCACTATAGAGGGACCTATAATAACTACTGGGGGCACTATAGAGGGAACCATAACTACTGGGGCACTATAGAGGGGGCCTATTATAACTACTGGGGCACTACAGAGGGACCTATAATAACTACTGTGGGCACTATAGAGGGATCTATAATAACTACTAGGGGCACTATAGAGGGACCTATAATAACTACTGGGCACTATAGAGGGGTCTATAATAACTACTGGGGCACATAGAGGGACCTATAATAACTACTGGGGGCACTATAGAGGGAACCATAACTACTGGGGCACTACAGAGGGACCTATAATAACTACTGTGGGCACTATAGAGGGACCTATAATAACTACTGTGGGCACTATAGAGGGATCTATAATAACTACTAGGGGCACTATAGAGGGACCTATAATAACTACTGGGGCACTATAGAGGGGTCTATAATAACTACTGGGACACTATAGAGGGGACTATAATAATTACAGGAGGTGCTATACAGGAGCATATATCAACTACTGGGGGCACTATAGAGGGTCCTATAATAACTACTGGGGCACTATAGAGGGGCCTATTATAACTACTGGGGGTACTTTATGGGGCACTCTGGGAGAGAACTATAATTGTTGGGGCTTTGAGGAGCACTATTTCTATGGGGGAGCGGGGACTATCTGTATGGTACTGTTATTTCTGAAGGATAGAATTTGGAGGAAGGAGCAAGGAGGAAGATAGAAAAGTGAGAAACCTAAGATATCTGAAAGGTGTCATCATGGCAGTCCTCTCCCAATGGAGAAGATGAGGAAAGAGAGCATCTACCTCAGAGGAGGCGTCAGCGGCAGTAATTGGCATGTGGCGCTGTATGTAGTGTCCATCCACATGTACATGTTTAGAACATGTTTAGAAATGCCAGGGCTGAAGGTCAGCCCCAGTCCGGCCGGGATGCATGGGGCGCCCGCAGCGTACACACCACTCATCCACTTTGCGGTCCTGGTTGACATTTGCACGGTGAATTCTCCACACTTCCTGTTACTTCTCTATATTTTACGAGTCAGGAAACTGAATCCAGCAAGATCTCAGCGTAACATCTGTGAGGAGCCGACTCCGAGGGTGGAACGTGACATGTCAGACATGAGGCCCGAGGAGGCCGCTGAGAATGTGCAGACCCCACAGCTGTCCCACAGACCACCGATGACAGACGTGGAGCTGCTTCCCAGGAAGGGCCGAGGCTGTAAGATGCAAACTTACTAGGGGATTCAAGATTCCACGGCCTGTGCTGGTCGTGAAGGATCTGTCCATCCTCACAGATCCACAATGATGAGGGTAGTGATCCCTGAGAACAGAATCAGCGAGCAAGGAAGCAGTGACATCATGGCTGCCTGATTATCAAAATCAGGAGGTGAACACACTGCACACTTATGATACTTTTCAGCTTGTGCTGTGTACACTGGGGAAGGGTCAGCAGTCATCTCTTTATCATCACAGACAGGAGTTCAATGGCAGGTAACTATTATAAATCTGTGGTCTGATAATAGGTGATGATTACAGCTCACCCCTCCCCCGTTTTCTGAAAAATAGCCTTTACAGAAACAGCATACCCACAACACTCTCCAGGAAGTCGACGGGTTGTGGGGACAGCTCCTCTCACCCTCCATCCTGCACATGACACAGAGCATGCTCACTACACTGCCATATTAGTTAATATGGGATAGGGAAGCTCACATTACCCTCCGTACTGCACATGCCACAGAGCATGCTCACTACACTGCCATATTAATATGGGATAGGGTAGCTCCGCTCACCCTCCATTCTGCACATGCCACAGAGCATGCTCACTACACTGCCATATTAATATGGGATAGGGTAGCTCCCCTCACCCTCCATCCTGCACATGCCAAAGAGCATGCTCACTACACTGCCATATTACTTAATAAGGGATAGAGTAGCTCCCCTCACCCTCCATCCTGCACATGCCACAGAGCATGCTCACTACACTGCCATGTTCGTTAATATGGGATAGGGTAGTTCCCTTCACCCTCCATCCTGCACATGCCACAGAGCATGCTCACTACACTGCAATATCAGTTCATATGTGATGAGAGCCACTCATCTCTACCTCCTTCCTACACAGTGACCTCTGAACACACAAAGCTTGTCCACTAGATCCTCCAATATCAGTCAGTAGGTGATGGGGCAGCTTCACTACACAGTGACCTCTGAAAAGGTCACAGCATGCCCACTACACTCTGCCATATTAGTAATAGGTGAAGAGAACAGCTCATAATTTCCAATTCCTACATGGTGACCCCAGTACTTTGTTTTGACCTCAGCTTTAAGGGGCTGCACACAAAACATATTCTACATTTTTCAAACCAGGACCTGGATCTGAACACCTTTGTAATCACATGTAAATATGAATTCAGCCAGTGACCTATTCAGTAAAATGTACCTGTATGGCGCCACCTGCTGTTTGTTCTTTTCCTTATTTTTTGTTTGTCCCACTGAGCTGGTCGAACGTGCTCAGTATAAATCTTCAGCTGTCACCAGCCATATGTTCTGTTAGATGCTATGGCAGTTACAGGGAGTTAACTGCAGCAGAAAGGACACACCCCCTAAGCTGCCAGACTGAAGATAATCTAGCAGAGCAGTGAATGTGGAGATCTCTGGATCCATGTGAGGTACAGGGCTGGTTCTCGATTTGTTAGAAAGAGACTGTCATTTACTATATGATGTCCGATTTTCATTTTTTACATCAATCATAGAATCAGGCTAGTTTCACACTAGCATTACTACAGATCCGGTGGATGAAGGGGCCCGCCGGATCCATAGTGATAATACAACCTTGTGGACCCGTAATGAACGGATCCGGTTGTATTATATTTAACAGCTTTTAAACGGATCCGGAATTAACTCCATTGAAAGTCAATGGAGGACGGATCCGTTTACTAGTGTGTCACACCAAACGAATCCGTCCCCATTAACTTGCATTGGGGGTCATTCCGGATCCTTCTTGGTGCGGAGCATGCTGCGGTTTGCTCTCTGGTCTGAAGACAGAACGGAATGCTTTTAGGAGCCTCTGTTGTCTTCAGTTCAGTTTTGTCCCCATTGACAATGAATGGGGCCAAAACTGAAGCGTTTTATTCCGGTATTGAGCCCCTATGATGGAACTCAATACTGAAATTCAAAAACGCAAATGTGAAAGTAGCCTAACCCCTTTAAGCTCTGACCTTGACTTTTCTCACAGACCACCTGTATTCTTGGGCCCCCATGACTTTTGTAGGTCTACTTCCACGTTCAGGTCTTTATATCATGTTCCTTGGAGAACAGTCCCAAAGTGTCCATATATAGGTCCCTGGTGAGGACCAGATGCTCGTTAGACTCAACACAGGAGGAACCGGTGACCCATGGAGTTGACTGTATGTCCCAGTACACAGAAGGTCTTCACCTACTGGTCTAGGATACTCATCCCTGGGCCAGGCCTAGAACTGTGCTCGTCTATAGTTTCTACAGGGCATGGCCATGAGGGGGAGACATGAAATGATCATAACCTCTAATGCCCCACCTCCCCCATCAACACCACAAACCATACAGAGATAAGAAGAGAAGAACCCATGGTGCCCTCTCAGGCTGGGGTTTTGGTTCTGGGTAAGATATCTCCATTTATCCATCAGCCATGAAGAGTTCTCGTCTCCTAACTCAACGCGTTAGTGGCACAATGGAGGGTAATATGCCCAGAAGTCGTGTCAGGTCTATTACCTATGTGGAATAGCGGTAAAGGATCGGTGGGGTTGGATGGTATATTTCTTCTAGCTCATAACTCATCCTGGAGATGTGACTGGAGACTTTCGAGGTTACACGTGGATCCCTGGTTCTTCTCTGTAATGTCACCATCAGCTCCCTGGTGGGATGAGTGGCTGCTCTCCTCATTAATCAGATGTCTCCTCCTGCTGCTTCTCCTCCCCTCTCACAGCATGCACTCTTAGAAAGACAGAAGCTGCAGCTGCATCCCCCTCCTACGTCTTCTCGCTGTTTTACACTAGATGGATCCTGGGGGTACTGACAAGGTTTGTGAACATTTACAGAGATGCCGCAGGGAGTGGGGAGACGACGGGAATGGGGGGCACTATATGTGGGCACAAAAAGACAAGGACATTTCCTCGTTTGGTCACATGATGACACTTTATTTGGCAGATGACATGGCTTCCAGGTTAAAGGTTAACTTCCTGTATAAATTTACATCCAACACACACAACAGAGCTGGACACGGACCCAGCGCCAGAATAACTATATAGTAGGGCGGTGTGACCCCATAACGCCTCAGAGAGGAGACGCCCCCTGCCCATACCTGACAGTAACACAACTGGTGCAAGACCCATTCCCAATCACTTCAACGATGAAGACATTTTATAGGTTTCGTACTTGTCCCTCCTATAACACCTCAGGGTAGAGGTCATCCTCAGTCGTGCGCTCACTGCTGCCACCTGCTGTAAGATGCACTTTATATGAGCTGCCAAGAGTGGGGGAAGGAAGGCGACAATTGGTCTGGACACATTTCTGCTTCACAGAAGTGGTTGTCAGTTTTCTCGCACACAATGAATATCTTTAATGCACAGACTGGATGATGAATGCCCATTTATCAGGTGTGTGCTCTGTAGATGAAATGATGGTGGTGGTTGTCCTGTCAGGCGGTGGATCACAAACAGCCTCCCTGACTAATGGGGGTCACCCCAAGGGGTTTTCCTTTTCCATCCACAGCCCAGTCTCATTTTATTATAGTGACAACCAGCCTCTATTTCATCAATGTAGATGAGGGGTTGTCACAGCCCCGCCCCTTGTATAGTAAAATATATCAACCAGCTTTGTAGCTTTTAGTGGTTTTTAATAAAACTATAATTCGCTTTACTGGTCTTGGGTTGAGATGTGTCTTATACTCCAGTCACAACCAAAGCTGCAGTCACAATGGTTCTGCTTTCCTGCTAGCGGTCAGTCTGCAGGACCTCTCGCTCCTGGCTGTTCTAGCATCTATCTGCTTGCTGTCAATGACTGGAAACATTCTTGTTCACATCCAATGGCTGGAAATCTGTACTGATCTAGTCCTGCTCACACAGCTGAAGGGTTGTTACAATATACCAGTGGAGGGAAAGGTCATCAGCCGGGGGCCCAGGACAAGAGAGAGAGAATAGTGCTGCTGGTGTGATACTGCCTAGACTGTAACAAACCCTCAGCTGTCGGAGCAGGACCAGAACTCTGGATGTAAACTGGGAAGGTTTATATTCACTGACAGAAAGCAGAGATTTGATAAAATGGTCCCTGCAGAACGTATGCATCTGACACAGGAGGTCGGGGGCTGGAGGTGGATTCCCATACAAAGTGTCCACGAGCGTAGTGCACATGTAACCCTGTCATGTCTCCGCTCACACCCAGAGCAGCTGCCAATGTTAACAGACTGGTGTCAGGCTTTCCTAATGCTGTGTAACTGTCTGATCTCCCATAATGCACCGCTCCTTGTCAATAGGAAACTTACAAAACTGTTTCTGCAGCTCTGGCTGTGACTGGAGTGAAGGACTGATGAAGTCGCTCTGTGTCTCGGATCATTGTTACTGCAGGAAAATCCTGTGGGAAAATGTAGAAAACGTCTCGGTGCCAGAGGGCACGACGCCAGGTCACCAGAGCCGCAGCCCCCGGCCGTGCACCTTCACAGGGAGGTAAGGTTACGGCGCAGGGTGCAGCAGAGGTCCAGCATCTGGGACATGACAATGAGACGCGCTCTGCAGCTGTGACACAGCATGGGAAACGCTCTGCAGGAGGATCCTGTGACGACCGAACCTCACGTTACGGGGTAAAGCTCCATGTAACGCAGAGGAACGCCGCAAATCCTCAGACTTCTCCTGTACAAAGTGACCTCATCCCGAGCCGATGCCGGCTGCTGACTGGGATCCATCAGCAGGGCGCTGACACGTACTACACCTCCCAGGCAAAGGTGGCTGTGGATGCAGCTCTGGGTGTGACTAGAGACCTGCGAGACGTACTGAATGTGCGGTGTGAGAGGGATCGGATTATATGCTCAATATGGGCACCATCAGGTATATACCAGCTGCTGGGGGAGAAGCAAAGCTCGACAGTCCGAGGGACGGAGACGACTCCACAGGAGGCGGTGTAATGCTGACCGAAGCTCACCTGATCGCTTCTCGCAGATCAGTCTACACTAAATGCTGCTCCATCTGTACATATGCAGCAGTGCTGCTCAGCGTCCATGGAAGTGAATGTTTACCGCAGACTGGTTTACACAGTCATGTGACATAAGGCTGCTACTGACGTCATCAGAAGGGTCACACGACTGCCAATGACATCATTGACTGCACTCTATGCTACTGTTTGATGACATCACATAATCACTATAGGCTGATGACATCATCAGGTACACTCCTGCCTGATCACTGAATACCGCATGATCGCTACTTATCGGTGAGTTGTATCAGCCAGATCATGTGACTGAGTGATGTCACCAGAAAAGATGTCATGTGACTGCTACTTCGTGAATGACATCACGTGACTGCTACAGTGTGGTGACATGGTAACTCGTCATGTGACTGCTACTTCCTGGTGACATCACAAGAACAAGATGTTGAGACATGATGGATGATGGGAGTTATGAGCCGGGGCTGACCATCCACAAAGAGACGTGACAGACAGACAGACACATTTATTATCTGTAAACATTGGACATGAAATGTACCGTCTCTCCATGGAGCACACACACCACATGACGCCACAGAACACGGGTCCTCCTGCGTGTGCTCAGTCCATATAAAGAACACAAGATGGCGGGGGGGGGTCGGTCACGTGTCCAGCACTAGAGGGAGCTGCAGCCATGTGCAGTCACAGTGTCTCAGCCTCTTCACCCATGACGGGCACACGCGATGCCTCCAGCCTCTGACATGATGGTACATGGCCCAGTAACACGCAGCATGTTGTATGTTACATCCAGAACCGAGCATGCAGTAACAGGGCTCCCCCGGCCGGTCACGTCTCTGCTGGCTGTTGAAATGCGGCTTTTGTGTTTTCATAAATTACATGGATATAGGAGGCGCTCTGTGCCTGGAACAGGGAAAGAGCTGCAGTTACTGCACCGTCCACCGGAGGGAGCCTCGGAGGGAGGGGAGGTGGACGAGACACTTACTTCAATCACCTCGTTCTTCTGCTGTGGTCACTTAGCCTGTAACAGGAAAAACAGCATGAGAGGAGCGTACATGAGGAGGCCGCTGTGCACGCAGGATAAGAGGAGGCCGCTGTGCACGCAGGATAAGAGGAGGCCGCTGAGCGCACGCAGGATAAGAGGAGGCCGCTGAGCGCACGCAGGATAAGAGGAGGCCGCTGAGCGCACGCAGGATAAGAGGAGGCCGCTGAGCGCACGCAGGATAAGAGGAGGCCGCTGTGCACGCAGGATAAGAGGAGGCCGCTGTGCACGCAGGATAAGAGGAGGCTGCTGCGCACGCAGGATGAGTGGAGGCCGCTGAGCGCACGCAGGATAAGAGGAAGCCGCTGAGCGCACGCAGGATAAGAGGAGGCCGCTGTGCACGCAGGATAAGAGGAGGCCGCTGTGCACGCAGGATAAGAGGAGTCCGCTGTGCACGCAGGACAAGAGGAGGCCGCTGAGCGCACGCAGGATAAGAGGAGGCTGCTGCGCATGCAGGATGAGTGGAGGCCGCTGAGCGCACGCAGGATAAGAGGAGGCCGCTGAGCGCACGCAGGATAAGAGGAGGCCTGAGCGCACGCAAGATAAGAGGAGGCCGCTGTGCACGCAGGATAAGAGGAGGCCGCTGTGCACGCAGGATAAGAGGAGGCCGCTGAGCGCACGCAGGATAAGAGGAGGCTGCTGCGCACGCAGGATGAGTGGAGGCCGCTGAGCGCACGCAGGATAAGAGGAGGCCGCTGAGCGCACGCAGGATAAGAGGAGGCCGCTGAGCGCACGCAGGATAAGAGGAGGCCGCTGAGCGCACGCAGGATAAGAGGAGGCCGCTGAGCGCACGCAGGATAAAGGAGGCCGCTGAGCGCACGCAGGATAAGAGGGGCCGCTGAGCGCCGCAGGATAAGAGGAGGCCGCTGAGCGCACGCAGGATAAGAGGAGGCCGCTGCGCTCACGCAGGATAAGAGGAGGCCGCTGCGCTCACGCAGGATAAGAGGAGGCCGCTGCGCTCACGCAGGATAAGAGGAGGCCGCTGCGCTCACGCAGGATAAGAGGAGGCCGCTGAGCGCACATGGGACGAGAGAGGAGGCCGCTGCGCTCACGCAGGATAAGAGGAGGCCGCTGCGCTCACGCAGGATAAGAGGAGGCCGCTGAGCGCACATGGGACGAGAGAGGAGGCCGCTGCGCTCACAGGATAAGAGGAGACCACTGCGCACAGAGCACAGGATAGAAGAGGCCCCCCGTGCACACAGGACGGGACCAGAGAGGAGGCCGCTGAGCGCACACGGGACGAGAGAGGAGGCCGCTGAGCGCACACAGGATGAGAGAGGAGGCCGCTGAGCGCACACAGGACGAGAGAGGAGGCCGCTGGGCGCACACAGGACGAGAGAGGAGGCCGCTGAGCGCACACGGGACGAGAGAGGAGGCCGCTGAGCAGCACACACAGGACGAGAGAGGAGGCCGCTGGGCGCACACAGGACGAGAGAGGAGGCCGCTGAGCGCACACGGGACGAGAGAGGAGGCCGCTGAGCGCACACGGGACGAGAGAGGATGTACACGCAGGATGTGAGATGAGGCCGCTGTACATACAGGATGAAAAAGGAGGCCCCTCACGCACGAGAGGAGGCTGCTGTGCACATGCAAAACTAAAGAGGAAGCCACTGCTCATACATAATGAGTGGAGACCCCCTTGCACGCAGGACGAGATAGAGGAGGCCACTGTACATATAGGACAAGAGATGAGGTCGCTGCACATACATGATAACAGGTAGGTATGGACGGTCATGGACTAATCCCACACAGAAACCCTCCCCCGTTACCTCTGTCCTTCCCATTCTCTGTCTTTTCCTCTTCCTCATTGGCTGCATCTTCGGCTGCAATGGAAGGAGACACTGACATGTATACAGACACATCGGAGGTAAACTGTGGACATTTGGGGGGGGGTCATTATGTCCAGAGAGGCGTCCACTTACCTGAGTGCAGCTCCTTCACCAGGGAAGACATGGTGTTTGTGATGGAGTCCGCAGCCACCAGCAGATCGCTCCGCAGATTCCTTCTGGTACCTGAGAGCAGACAGGACCATCAGCCGCCCGTGTCAAAGTAAGTGCTCGTGAGACCTGCCGCATTATACACAGACACCTACCGTGTGCAAAGGCTTCCTGTACATCTCCTAGTCCGGCTATGGAGTCCTGAGGTACGTGGGTCGGGGTGGAGCCGGCTGACGTGGAGCGCACTGGCATAGGCATGGAGCGATTGGCACCATGGCTCGGGGAGGAATGAGGAGATCCGGCTGCCTGCGCCTACAAGACACAACAGCATCCAGGACTTATGGATATATAATGTGAGCACCCCCAACCCACCCACAAGACGTGGACATCATGGGGGGCATCTACATGAGCTAGAGCAGGGTCACGTGTGATCTCCACTGGGACCATGGACTATACAGGACTGATGTGTCTAAGTGGTCACAATTTAGAGATGTGCCTACACCTATCATGACCGGGGGGGGGGGGGGGGTCACGTTACTACAAGGGGGTGACAGGAGAACGGTACTGCAGCCATGACATCCCTGACTGCCCCATGTGACCGCTGCATCCAATCACTACTGCCCTCAGAAGTCATGTCAAAAACACAGCGACCAATAAGGACGGAGCGCGTCACATGACCTGCGCTTTATTGACAGACGCGAGAATGATTATTATAAACAGATCTGTAATAACAACAACAGCGCACGCCGCTAACAACAACACGCAGATGGCGAGGAAATCCTGGAGAGCGTCCAGACACAGTGCGGAGAGAAACCAGGAGGAAGATCCAGCACCGAGACGTGGGGACGAGAATCACTGTATGGTGCAAAGATGGGTAGAAGGATCATCAGAGAACCCTCCACTCTATGGTATAAGGACGGGTAGAAGGATCATCAGAGAACCCTCCACTCTATGGTATAAGGACGGGTAGAAGGATCATCAGAGAACCCTCCACTCTATGGTATAAGGACAGGTAGAAGGATCATCAGAGAACCCTCCACTCTATGGTATAAGGACGGGTAGAAGGATCATCAGAGAACCCTCCACTCTATGGTATAAGGACAGGTAGAAGGATCATCAGAGAACCCTCCACTCTATGGTATAAGGACGGGTAGAAGGATCATCAGAGAACCCTCCACTCTATGGTATAAGGACGGGTAGAAGGATCATCAGAGAACCCTCCACTCTATGGTATAAGGACGGGTAGAAGGATCATCAGAGAACCCTCCACTCTATGGTATAAGGGACAGGTAGAAGGATCATCAGAGAACCCTCCACTCTATGGTATAAGGACGGGTAGAAGGATCATCAGAGAACCCTCCACTCTATGGTATAAGGACGGGTAGAAGGATCACTGGAGGATCCTCTACTCTATAGTATAAGGATGGGTAGAAGGATCATCAGAGAACCCTCCACTCTATGGTATAAGGATGGGTAGAAGGATCACTGGAGGATCCTCTACTCTGTGGTAAAAGGACGGGTAGAAGGATCATCAGAGAACCCTCCACTCTATGGTATAAGGACAGGTAGAAGGATCATCAAGAGAACCCTCCACTCTATGGTATAAGGACGGGTAGAAGGATCATCAGAGAACCCTCCACTCTATGGTATAAGGACGGGTAGAAGGATCATCAGAGAACCCTCCACTCTATGGTATAAGGACAGGTAGAAGGATCATCAGAGAACCCTCCACTCTATGGTATAAGGACGGGTAGAAGGATCATCAGAGAACCCTCACTCTATGGTTATAAGGACGGGTAGAAGGATCACTGGAAGATCCTCTACTCTTAGTATAAGGATGGGTAGAAGGATCATCAGAGAACCCTCCACTCTATGGTATAAGGACAGGTAGAAAGATCAGTACAGAACCCACCACTCTATGGTATAAAGACAGGTAGAAGGATCACTGGAGGATCCTCTACTCTGTGGTATAAAGATGGGTAGAAGGATCACTAGAGAACCCAGCACTCTATAGTATAAGGATGGGTAGAAGAATCACTTGAGAATCCTCCACTCTATGGTATAAAGATGGGTAGAAGGATCACTAGAGAATATACAGTAATAAAAGGTCGGGTAGAAGGATCACCAGGAAACCTTCCACTCTCTAGTATAAGGATGGGTAGAAAGATCACCAATAAATCCTCCACTCTATGGTATAAGGACAGGTAGAAGAACCAACAGAGAACCCTCCAGACTATGATATAAGAACAGGTAGAAGGATCACTGGAGGACACTCCACTTTATGGTATCAGGATGGGTAGAAGGATCAGTACTGAACCCACTACTCTATAGTATAAGAATGGGTAGAAGGATCACTGGAGGATCCTCCATTATATGGTATAAAGATGGGTAGAAGGATCAACAGGGAACCTTCCACTCGATGGTATAAGGACTGGTGGTCAAAGGATCACTAGAGAAATGTCCACTCTATGGTGTGAAGATGAGTAGAAGAAACACCAGAGAACCCTCCAGTCTATGGTATAAGGACAGGTAGAAGAATCACTGGAGAATCCTCCACTCTATGGTATAAGGACAGGTAGAAGGATCACCAGGGACCCTCCACTCTATGGTATAAGGATTGGTAAAAGGTTCGCTAGAGAACCATCCACTCTATAGTATAAGGACAGGTAGAAGAATCACAAGAGAACCCTCCACTCTATGGTATAAGGACGGGTAGAAGAATCACAAGAGAATCCTCCACTCTATGGTATAAGGACAGGTAGAAGAATCACAAGAGAATCCTCCACTCTATGGTATAAGGACGGGTAGAAGAATCACAAGAGAATCCTCCACTCTATAGTATAAGGACAGGTAGAAGTATCGCCGGAGAAACCTCCACTCTATGGTGTAAGGACGGGTAGAAGAATCACCGGAGAATCCTCCACTCTATGGTATAAGGACGGGTAGAAGAATCACAAGAGAATCCTCCACTCTATGGTATAAGGACAGGTAGAAGGAACACCGGAAAATCCTCCACTCGATGGTATTAGGACAGGTAGAAGTATCACCGGAGAAACCTCCACTCTATGGTATTAGGACAGGTAGAAGTATCGCCGGAGAAACCTCCACTCTATGGTGTAAGGACGGGTAGAAGGAACACCGGAGAATCCTCCACTCTATAGTATAAGGACAGGTAGAAGTATCACCGGAGAAACCTCCACTCTATGGTGTAAGGAATGGTAAAAGAACCAATGGAGAACCCTCAGCCTTATGGTATATACACACACACAATACTATACTATACTTATTACACCCTTGAAGAACTGCATCAAAATTTCATGTGGCGTATCGCCACCTTGTGGTCATTGTGAAGAACAGCATGTCTGGCCCTCGGTAAGAAAAAAAGATTAGATTTTACAGAACTTTCTACAGAATGCCCGATCGTTAGCCAGATGCTTCTTAAGGGGCAGACGGTCCCCAGGATGACGGTCATATAGCCGGTCCCCAGGATGACGGTCATATAGCCGGTCCCCAGGATGACGGGTCACGACATATAGGACATCCGGTCCCCAGGAGATCATCGCATCTCTAACTCACCATCAATGTGACAGACCCCACGAGGACCTCCCTGGTTATCCGGCTGAGGAGGTGAGAGGGCTTAGTAAATTTACAGATGAAGCAGGAATGTTGTGAACCTTGCTTCCATTCTGGGGATACAGCCTGCAGTGTAAAGTAGGGAGGTTCTCTCTCTGGTTGTCGTGGCTACATCCAGGGTCATGTATCAATCTACGTATATAAATAAAGGAAACAATTACAACAGAGTTATGTGTCCTTGGACGTTGCCATGGCAACCAGAGTGAAAACCTCCCTTCTTTACACTGCTGGTTGCACTCTCAGGACTAGAAAATGAAAAATATAAATATAGGTAAAAAATAGATTGTTTTTGACGGCCATATCTGCCCCCGATTGCAGCCACAAATGATCATCTGAGGGATATCTTATAATTAAGCCGTGCTCTGCAGCAGATGGTAGGAGCAGCCCCCCATTAGTCACAGCAGGCGGGTTCTATCTGAGCGGAGCCCTTGAGTGAGATTATAAGAAACTGTTGCAGCATACTCCAGTCACATCCAGAGCTGCATTCTGACTTCTGCCAGGATAAGACAACATCTCCCATAATGCACGGCGGCAGAGCGGGCTCTGGATGTCAGACAGTGTATGCACAGGGGGTAAGCGGGGCCAGGCGTCCTCGGTGGGCGGCTCGTGTGCATGCTGTGTGTCAGTAGACCGTGGTGACATGCAGACATGAAGCGTGTGGCGGATCATGCAATCACTTACTGCCTGCTTCTGCTCCTCCTCCTGCGCTGACGTGAAGAGAAGAGACACAGTCAGTTTCGCCGGCAGAGGCGAAGAGACGGCGAAAACTACAAACTACAGCGGAGCCGGGATGAGAGGCGAGAGGTGCGGAGCGGTGGAGCAGAGGAGGAGAATGATACAGCGGTAACAAGGGGATCGGGTGTGGAGTAGATCACATGACGCTGTGTATGTATAATGAGTATGTAACATAGAGATCAGTATAATGAGGGGAGCAGCTCTGGAATAGATCACATGATCAGTATAATGAGGAGATCTGCTCTGGAATAGATCACATGATCAGTATAATGGGGAGATCAGCTCTGGAATAGATCACATGATCAGTATAATGAGGAGATCTGCTCTGGAATAGATCACATGATCAGTATAATGAGGAGATCTGCTCTGGAATAGATCACATGATCAGTAGATCACATGATCAGAGGAGATGTGCTCTGGAATGATCACATGATCAGTATAATGAGGAGATCACATGCTCTGGAATAGATCACATGATCAGTATAATGAGGGAGATCAGCTCTGGAATAGATCACATGATCCAGTATAATGAGGAGATCTGATCTGGAATAGATCACATGATCAGTATAATGAGGAGATCTGCTCTGGAATAGATCACATGATCAGTATAATGGGGAGATCAGCTCTGGAATAGATCACATGATCAGTATAATGAGGAGATGTGCTCTGGAATAGATCACATGACCAGCATAATGAGGGAATCAGCCCTGGAACAGATCCCATGACCAGTATAACGAGGAGTACTGCTCTGGAATAGATTCCAGGACCAGTATAGAATAGATTACATGAATGTATGCCATGAGCAGTAAACAGAAGCAGTCAGTTCTGAAGTAGATCACAAGACATGAAGTGTACATAATGACCAGTATAATAGGGGAGATCAATTCAAGAGTAGATCACATGAACAGTATAATGCGGGGACCAGCAATGGAATAGATCACATGATCAGTATAATGGGGGGGATCAGATCTGGAATAGATCACATGATCAGTATAATGGGGGGGATCAGATCTTGAATAGATCACATGATCAGTATAATGGGGGGGGGGGTCAGATCTGGAATAGATCACATGATTCAGTATAATGGGGGGAATCAGATCTGGAATAGATCACATGATCAGTATAATGAGGGGATCAGTTCTGGAATAGATCACATGATCAGTATAATGGGGGGATCAGATCTGGAATAGATCACAAGATCAGGATAATGAGGGGATCAGCTTTGGAATAGATCACAATTCAGGACGTACACAAGGACCAGTATAATAAGGAAATCAGTTGTGAAAAATGTTACATGAATTAGGATGTGTATAATGTGGGGATTGTTTGTGTTAAATAGATCACATGATCTAGAATATATAAAGAATAGTATGATAAAGAGATCAGTCCTGGGGAAGATCACATGATCTGGGATGTGTACAATGACCAGTATAATGAGGGGATCGGTTGTGGAATAGATCACATGACTGGTATAATGAGAGGATCGGTTGTGGAATAGGATGACTGTATGATGAGGGATCGGTTGTGGAATACATCACATTGGTATAATGAGAGGATCGGTTGTGGAAGATCAATGACTGATAATGAGGGATCGGTTGTGGAATAGATCACATGACCGGTATATGAGGGGTCGGTGTAATAGATCACATGACCGGTAAAATGAGGGGATCGGTTGTGGAATACATCACATGACTGGTATAATGAGAGGATCGGTTGTGGAATAGATAACATGACCAGTATGATGAGGGGATCGGTTGTGGAATAGATCACTTGACCGGTATATGAGAGGATCAGTTTGGAAACATCACATACCGGTATAATGAGGGGGATCTTTGTGGAATAGATCACACTGACTTATTTGCCGTTGTGGATAACATGAGCATTAATGAGGGTCAGTGGAATTGAAGTCACATGACCGGTATAATTGAGAGGATCGTTGTGGAATAATGATCACACATGACCAGTATATGAGGGGATCGTTGTAGAATAGATCACTAGACTTGGTTTCATACGGTCCAATCCACACACATCTGCAGCAATACACGGGATCAATGGGTCTCTCCTTTACCTCACAGCCTGCGTCAGTCTCAGTATAATCCTATATACAAGGAACCTGCCGGTCCCGGTGATAATGGTGTTAGACACTAGGGGGCAGTGTGTGTGACTGCAGTGTATAATGGAGGCAGGATCCCCGGGCTGCGGTCTGTACTCCCTGGGATGGCATGTGTGTCAGGGGGTCCCTGTCTCTGCCCCTCACCTTGTTATTCCCCCCTGCAGTGCACCCTGCAACACATGTCCGGATATAGTGGGGTCTGTCCAGCCGCCATTGTTGGGGGCTCTTACCTTCAGCAGCTTCATCAGCCCCTCCAGCTGCACCATCAGCTCCCTGCGGCTCTCCTGAAGAGCTGACATTCTCTGCTCCAGCTCGTCCTTCCTCTGCCTGCGGACAGAATGCACACGTTACTGCTCAGATCTCTGCTGCGGGGGGTGGGGGGACTGTTTTCCATGTCCGTCCCCCACCATAGAGCTGTGGAGTGACAGGGGTTAATGGACTGCTGGCGGCAGCTTCACCTAGGTTGGTGCAGCCGACGCGATCCGTGGCAGTGAATGCGTTTACTACAGCGCGGTCCTTGTGTCTAATGCTGTGAGGAAGGGGTTAATATGAGACAATCCTTGTGTGGTGAAGAAGGGGTTAATGAGCGTCCTCGTCCCTGGTGCCGTAATGAAGGGGTTAACCCCCTCAGTTCAAGCACAGGAATGGAGACGCTAACCCTTTCATTACCGCATAAAAATGGATCACTTCATTACTGCACAGAAACGAGGACACTCATTAACCCCTTCATTACAGCAAGGACACGAGGACATTAAAGAGCGCTCACTTCTCTGCAGTAATGAAGGGGTTAAGGTGATCAGATCCTGCTGTTTAAAGGGGTTGTCCCGCGAAAATATTCTACAGTTTTCAAACCAGCACCTGGATCTGAACACTTTTGTAATTGCATGTCATTAAACTTTTTGTATAGTTACTGAGTTATTCAGTAAAATGTATCTGTATAGGACCAGTTAATGTCTTATTTCTTTGACCTGCTCACTGAGCAGGCCGCACGTTCAACTTTTAACTGCTGATGAGGGATAGCTCCTGAGCTGTGGAGACACGCCTCCTGAGCTGTGATAGGGAGAAGCTGAGACACGC
>ONZH01008943.1:0-75817 GCA_900303285.1 Rhinella marina
CTCTCTTTGGTGATTAATCTCTCGGTCTTTAGTTTGGCTGCTTTTATTTGTTATTTACATATTCTATTTTTTTCCCTATAGTTTTTCAATACTTCCTCGCCACCCTCCTGTTTTTAGTGATTTAAAAGCTTTCTTTTTGTCATTTATTGCTTTCTTTACAGTTCTATTTATCCACATTGTTTTTTTTCGTGTTCCTTAACCTTTTATTCCCATAAGGTATGTACCTCTCACAATTAGATATTAGGATGCTTTTAAAAATATCCCATTTTGTGGCTGTATTTTTATTTTTGTGGACCTTGTCCCAGTTAGTTAGGCCTATGGCCTCTCTTAGTTGGCTAAATTAAAGGGTTTCTGTCACCAGAAATCACCCTATTAAACCAAGTGTCATTTGCAATGAGCAAATGACACTTGATGCCAGTAATGTTAGTATTATACCCCTCAGTTCCGCCGTTTTGCCAAAAATAGCGATTTTATAATATGCTAATGACCTCCCCTAGGTGCAGTAGGCGTGAACCTGCACCTAGGAGAGGCCGTAATAATGCCTCTTACCACGCCCCCGGTCGCGCTGATTGACAGGGCCGGACAGCCAGCTCTTTCGGCTCCCGGCCCTGTACGAGGCCGAAATCCCGCGCCTGCGCATTAATGAAGCCGGGACCCGGGCGGGCGCCGGCTCTCAACGCGCGCTGATTGCAATGCGCAGGCGCGGGATCAGCGCGCGTTGAGAGCCGGCGCCCGCCCGGGTCCCGGCTTCATTAATGCGCAGGCGCGGGATTTCGGCCTCGTACAGGGCCGGGAGCCGAAATAGCTGGCTGCCCGGCCCTGTCAATCAGCGCGACCGGGGGCGTGGTAAGAGGCATTATTACGGCCTCTCCTAGGTGCAGGTTCACGCCTACTGCACCTAGGGGAGGTCATTAGCATATTATAAAATCGCTATTTTTGGCAAAACGGCGGAACTGAGGGGTATAATACTAACATTACTGGCATCAAGTGTCATTTGCTCATTGCAAATGACACTTGGTTTAATAGGGTGATTTCTGGTGACAGAAACCCTTTAAGCTTTTTTGAAGTTGGGTATTTTTGTTCCTCCCTGATAAAACGCTTTTTTGAATGACAATTGGAAGGTTATTATTTTATGGTCACTATTTCCCAGGTGTCCCCCAACCTGCACATCTGTTGTTCTGTCAGGTCTATTGGTTAATACTAAGTCCAGTATGGCCGTCCCTCTAGTCGAGTCCTGAACCAGTTGGGAAAGGTAATTGTCTTTGGTTATTGCCAAGAACCTGTTTACTTTATGAGATATACAGGTTTCAGTTTCCCAGTCTATATCTGGGTAGTTGAAGTCCCCCATAATAACGACCTCATTATGATTTGCCACCTCATCTATTTCGTTTAGAAGTAGATTTTCTGTGGACTCTGGTATATTGGGTGGTTTATAATAAACTCCTATTAGTATTTTATTATTGTTTTTGGCTCCATTTATTTCTACCCACAGTGACTCCACATCTTCATGTCCCTCACTTATATCTTCCCGGAGTGTGGGCTTTAGACAGGACTTTACATAAAGGCAGTCCCCTCCCCCTCTATGGTTTTGGCGATCTTTTCTAAACAGACTGTAACCCTGTACGTTAACTGCCCAGTCCTAGCCATCATCCAGCCATGTCTCAGTTATTCCCACTATGTCGTAGTCCTCCTCATACATCATTAATTCCAGTTCACCAGTTTTATTAGTTAGGCTTCTGGCATTAGTGTACATACAGTTAAGAGGTTTATGTATATTTTTTACCCTACACCTTTCCTTCTGAACTGTTCTAGTTCCTCCTTCCATTCCTCCACCAGTTCCATTACCTTGCCCCAGGTCTCTATCTGTACTTCATTCCCCTCCTATAATGTAGTTACCCTCCCCCAGTCCCTAGTTTAAACACTCCTCCAGCCTTCTAGCCATCTTTTCCCCCAGAACAGCTGCCCCTTCCCCATTGAGGTGAAGCCCATCCCTACGGTAGAGCCTGTAGCTGACAGAGAAGTCAGCCCAGTCCTCCAAGAACCCAAATCCCTCCTTCCTACACCAGTTCTTGAGCCACTTGTTTACCTCCCTAATCTCCCGCTGCCTTTCTTGTGTGGCTCGTGGTACAGGCAGTATTTCGGAAAACACTACCTTTGAGGTCTTTGCTTTAAGCTTATGCCCTAAATCCCTAAAATTATTTTTAAGGACGCTCCACCTACCTCTAACTTTGTCATTGGTTCCGATATGGACCATGACTGCTGGATCTTCTCCAGCCCCTCCCAGTAATCTGTCAACCCGATCTGCGATGTGCCGAACTCGAGTGCCAGGAAGGCAACACACCGTTTGACGATCCCGGTCTTTGTGACAGATTGTCCTCTCTGGACCCCTAATAATTGAGTCTCCCACTACCAGCACCTGTCTGGCCTGCCCTGCTCTCCTGGTTCCCTGCTTACCTGAGCTGACATTCCCCTGACTGGCAGAGGAAGTGTCCGGCTGCAGCAGTGCTCTCCCTGAAGTGGCATCCCCCTCATCTGCCAAACTTGCAAACTTGTTGGGGTATGTCAGATCAGGGCTAGCCTCCCTGGCACTTTTCCCGCTACCCCGCTTTCTAACTGTTATCCAGCTAGCTACCTCACTTTCCTGAGCCTCCTCACTACCACCCTCCCCCACATCTACCCCATAGAGTGCTTGCTCAGTGAGCAGCAAACTCTTTTCCAAATTGTCAGCGCTTCTCAGTGTTGAAATTCGCCCGATTAGATACACGATGTGCAATTCCAAACGGGTAATTTGCTCACATTTTGAAGAAAGATATGCACCCTTAAACAGCTGTTCCAGGACTGCATACATCAGACAAGATGTGCACTGGACTGCTCTGTCAATAATGGAAGACATACTAATGGGGATTACACAAAAAGAGAGAAAAAAATAAAATACAGTGATATGAAAGTGACTTACTGACTCACATAATCTAAAGTCACACACTTTATACAAACACACACTTAAAAATCAAACACACGAACGCTCAAACTCACGTTGTGTCTCTGGTTTTATAAATGCAACACTCAAACCAGTCTGCTTTTTTTCCTCTGGATTCAAAGGACTGAACTGCCCACAAGACTGTCTATTTAACTTCTCCTAATTAGATAGCCACACCCTAATTACTCACCTGGAGAAGGAAGAGAAAGAATAAAAAGTGTAATCACGTTTACTCTTAGCTGCTATGGAATAAACTTGGCAGCAACCTGGCAGCAACAGCAAGTCACAGTGTATAAACTAGACTACACTGCTCTGACTTGGTACAGAGTACAATAAAGTCAGGTACAGCCACTTAGCAATGCACACAAATAAATTACTTCTCACAGATACTCCCTCACGTAATCTAAAGTCACACACTTAATTCAAACACACACTTAAAAATCAAACACGCGAACGCTCAAACTCGCGTTGGGTCTCTGCTTTTATAAACGCAACACTCAAACCAGTCTGCTTTTTTTCCTCTGGATTCAAAGACACCAGTAATGTATGCTAGCTTATAAGCCTAGACAAGATAGGCATTTTTATGTGGTAATGCTATAGCTTGGTGGTTAAGTGGTTGGTTTTGCATGTGGAGATTCCAGGTTTGAATCTTGGGATAAATATAAAACTAATAAATATTACTGGTTTCTTTATAATCATATATTGTGTCTGTGAATAAACCAGTAATAGATTTTAGCAAAAAAAAAAAAAAACAACAACACTTTTCTCAATATAGTAAGGCCTTATTATTATTATATGTTATTTATTATATAAATATTATGGTTTTGAATAAAAAAAATAACAAAGAAAATGTAAACTCCTGCGGGGATTTGAACCTAGGATCTCTACATGCAAGGCAGACCACTATATCACTAAGCTATAGCATACAGCAGTAATATGTAGATTAGCTTTCTGAGCAAATCTCAGTGTGGTGGAGCTATAGTGTATGTGATATTTACTTGCTAGCACACAGCTCTGCCATCAGCCTGCTGTCTAGCCCTGTCAGTCAAGGGGAGGGGGCGTGTGCAGAGCACAGGGAGTGTTACAGAGCAGTGCTCAGAATATTCAGCCCCGCCTCTGAGTGCCTGAATTGCTCATTTGCATATAAATAAAAACACTGATTTCTCTGCAACTATTTATCATACAGACAAAAGAACAGTACCATTTTAATCAGCATGATGAGCCCTACCAGCCAGTATGTCTGGTTTAATAGGGTTGATCCTGTGACAGAGCCGCTTTAAAAAGAGGTTGGGCCAAAGGGAAAGGCTATGTAGAACAATATTTCTATACATCATCATAAGCCTTAATGTTATTTTGAATTAAAAAGTCATCTAAACCTTTTTTGGAAGCCATCTACTGTATTTGCTGTGACCAGCTAGTGGCAGGCTATTCCAGAGATTCACAGACCTTACTGTAAAGAATGCTTGTCGCCTCTTATGACCAAATCTTTTTTTCTCCAGTCGTAGAGAGTGGCCTCTTGTTTTTTGAAGGGGTTTAACACAGAATAGCTTCCCTTGATATTTTTTGTATGGTCAGTTTATATATTTATAAAGATAAACATGTCCCCCCTTAGACGTCTTTTTTCAAGGCTAAACAAATTTAATTCATTTAATCTTTGCTCATAACTGAGATCTTCCAGGCCCTTTATGAGTTTAGTGGCTCTACTCTGTAATTTTTCTCCTTATCCTTTTTTATGGCCCAGAACTGAACTGCATATTCCAGTTGAGGCCACACCAACACTTTCTATAGTGGCAATATTACATCCCTGTCCCGTAAGTCCATAACTCTTAATACAACACAAAATTCTGTTGGCCTTAGAGGCAGCTGACTGGCATTGCATGCTGTTATTTAGTCTATGATCTACTAATACACCCAGATCCTTCCCAACAAGTGACTCTCCCAGTTTTACTCCCCCAAGACATATGCTGCATTATTCGCCCCCCAAGTGCAAAACTTTACATGTATCTATATTGAACCTCATTTGCCAAGTGGCGGCCCAAATCCGTGAAAACACCGATGCCAGTGCTAACCATGGCACGTGCGTGGCGTGGGAGGGAGAGTCCATCGGGTCCCCACGCTGCTGTGACGGGGACCCGAAGGCTTGGATGGCAGCCCGATGCCTTTCTTAGGCATTGTGGCCGCCATCCTTACGAGCCTGTGAGATCCAGCCCCCTGTTAAAAAAAATAAAAAGTTTTACAAAAAAATAAGTTTCAAGTAAAAAAAAAAAAATAAATAAATTGTCCTTTTCCCAAATTAAAGTTAAAAAAAAAATCGTAAAAAATATGAAAAAAAGAAAAGTAAACATATCAGGTATCGCTGCGTCCATATTGACCGGCTCTAAAAATATCACATGATCCACCCCACCAGGTGAACGCAGTATTAAAAAAAAAAAAACTGTGCCAAACAGCCATTTTTTTGGTCACCTTCCCTCACAAAAAGTGTAATAGCAGGCGATCAAAAAGGCGTATTTACCCTAAAATGGTACCAATCAAACCGTCTCATCCCACAAAAAATCCCACAAAAAATGAGAACCTAAGACAATCACCCAAAAAATAAAAACAAATATGGCTCTCAGAAAATAGCAACAGAAAAAGATTTTATTCTGTTCAAATGTTCTGTTCAAATGTTTTCACAATGTAAAAATTTAAAAACATAAAAATAATAGACATATTAGGTATCGCCACGTCTGAAACAACCTTCTCTATAAAATTATTACATTAGATGGCCCCCTGGTGAATGCTGTAAAAAAATAAATAAAAAACAACTGCCAAAACAGCCATTTTTTTCACCTTGCCTCACAAAAAGTGTAATACCAAGCAATCAAAAAGCCTTATGTACCCCAAAATGGTACCAATGAAAATGCCACCTCATTCCGCAAAAAATGAGCCCCACACATAAGACAATAACTCAAAAAATAAAAACCAATGGCACCCGCAAACTAATCCATCAAAATCTGCACCACAAAATCCATATGGCGCTCCTTCTGTTCTGAATCCTGCCATGTGCCCCCACAGCAGTTTACCACTACATATGGGGAGTTGACGTATTCAGGAGAAAATGAGTAACAAATTATGGGGTGCTTTTTCTCCTGTTACTCCTTGTGAAAATGAAAAATTTGTGGCTAAAGCAACATTTTATTAGAAGAAATTAAACTTTTCATTTTCACATCCAAGCGTTCCCAAATTCCGTAAAACGCTTAGGGGCTCAAAGTGCTCAGTACACCCCTTAATATATTCTTTGAAGGGTGTAGTTTCCAAAATGGGGTTACTTTTTGAGGGTTTCCACTGTAGGGGTACGTCAGGGTCTCTCAATTACAAAATGGTGCCTAAAAACCATTCTAGCAAAATCTGCCTCCAAAATCCATATGGTGCTCCTTTCCTTCTGACCACTGCCACATAGAGCAGTTTATCACCACATATGGGGTATTGCTGTAAACTGCAGAATCAGAGTAATGTATATTGAGGTTTATTTTGCTGTTAACCCTTGCTGTATTGCAAGAAAAAAAATTGATTAACATGAAAAATCTGCATTAAAAAAATGAAATTTTGAAACCTCCATTTACCTCTAATTCTTGTGGAACACCTAAAGGGTTAACAAAGTTTGTAATGTCAGTTTTGAATAATTTGAGGGTTGTAGTTTCTAAATGGGGTCATTTATGGGTGGTTTCGATTATGTAAGCCCCTCAAAATCACTTTATATCTGAATTGGTGCTTAAAAAAATGGTTTTGGAAATTTTGTTGAAAATTTGAAAAATGGTTTCTAAACTAAGCTTTCTAACATCCTAAAAAAATAAAATGACATTTACAAAATGATGCCAACATAAAGTAGACATATGGGGAATGATGACTGATAACTATTTTATAAGGTATTACTACCTGTCTTAAAAAGTAGAGAAATTCAAATTTAGAAAATTTTTCCAAATTTTTGGTAAATTTGGAATTTTTTTATAAATAAAGGAAAAATATATTGACTCAAATTTACCACTGTCATGAAATACAATGAGTCACGAGAAAACAATCTCAGAATGGCTTGGATAAGTAAAAGTATTATTACCATATAAAGTGACACACATCAGATTTGCAAAAAATGGCCTGGGCAGGAAGGTGACAACTGGCTCGGGGTTGAAAGGGTTAAAGAATCTGTAAATATTATGAACTGAGGCAAAGCAATAACTGAACTGAGCTCCTTGAGAACTCTAGGGTGTAATCCATCTGGACCCGGGGTCTTGTTCACCTTTATTTTTTTTGTTTAGCATATTAAGGACTATATCTACAGTCAGCCAGGTAAGTATGTTATTTGAGGTATTTCTACCAGTGGCACCACCCTCATGAGATGCCCTCTCTGTTTATACAGAGCTAAAAAAAACATTTAGGAGCTCTGCCTTCTCTTGATCCCCAGTGACCAACACCCCGTTACCATCATTTAGGAGTCCTACATGTTCTGACCTTGGTTTTTAGCATTTATATATTTGAAGAATGTTTTAGGGTTTTTCTTACTTTCTTTGGCCACCTGTATTTCATTGTGTATTTTTGCTGCTTTTATTACCTCCTTCTCTTTTATTACACCCGTTCTTTATACTTTTTGAAGGCTACAGCTGACCACTCCAATTTGTATTCATTAAAGGCCCTTTTTTGTCTTTTATTGCATTTTTTTACACTCTTTGTAAGCCATGTGTGATTTAATTTTATTTGTTTGTACTTGTTACCTCTAGGAACGTATTTAACAATATACTTATCCAAAGTAGATTTAAAGGGTTATTCCCATCTCGGACAATGGGGGCATATTGCTAGGATATGCCCCCATTGTCCTATAGGTGCGGATCCCACCGCTGGGACCCGCACCTATATTGAGAACGGGGCCCCGAAAGTCAAGGAGGGCGCACCGCGCATGCGCGGCCGCCCTCCATTCATTTGTATGGGGCCGGCGAAAATAGCCGAGCGCTGGCTCGGCTATTTCCGTCGGCTCTATACAAATGAATGGGAGTTGGGCCGCGCATGCGCGGTGCGCTCCCATTCATTTCTGTGGAGCCAACGGAAATAGCCGAGCCGGTGCTCGGCTATTTTCGGCGGCCCCATACAAATGAATGGAGGGTGGCCACGCATGCGCGGTCCGCCCTCCTTGACTTTCGGGGCCCCGTTCTCGATATAGGTGCGTGTCCCAGCGGTGGGACCCGCATCTATAGGACAATGGGGGCATTTCCTAGCGATATACCCCCATTGTCCGAGATGGGTATAACCCTTTAAAGCACTCCCATTTAGAATTAGTGTAATTATTAGAGATGAGCGAACGCGCTCGTAACGAGCACTGTACCGCTCGGCTCCCCTGCACTCGCATGGGCGCAGGCAGCCGCTTCCGTCGGGTGAGGAGGACGGAGGCGGCTGCCTGCGCCCATGCGAGCGCAGGGGAGCCAAGCGCGACAGTGCTCGTTACGAGCACGTTCGCTCATCTCTAGTCATTATGTGACAATAGTTGCTCCCAGTCTATGTCCTGAAGTGCAGTGTTCAATCCTGGGAAATTTACCTTTTTGAAATGAATCGTTTTAGCCCTACCGACCAGAGTTTGTTTTTTACAGTTTAGTTGGAATATAATTATACTGTGGTCACTGTTACCAAAGTTCTTGTGGACAGTGACATTTCTCACAAGCTCTGCATTGTTAGAAATTAGTAGATCCAGAAGAGCATCGCCTCTAGTAGGATCTTCTACAAACTGGCCCATAAAATTATCCTGCAAAAAGCTGAGGAATTGTCTCGGTTTTGCAGAAGAGGCTGAACCATGTTCCCAATCCATGTTTGGATACGCTACGTCTGCTGTATAACGTTTGAACATCCTAGATACCTGTGACGTTCAGTGTAATTTTTTCTGCCATTAGTGACGGCGATATTACCTGCGCAACATCTGCTGTATAACGTTTGAACATCCTACATACCTGTGACATTCAGTGTAATTTCCTAACAATTTTTCCTCTAAAATCGATTTTATCTTCGGTTTTGGAAGTATTATTGTCATTCTGTAAAAGCGGCGTAATACTCGGACAACATCGTTCCCAGCAGCGACCCCAAGATGCATCCAGACATCCTCCCCATGCTGTTCCCAAACCATTTCAGTGGTGTTTCCATCATTTTCTGACCTTTTCCTGTGAACCAGACACCCTCCCCTCTTCAGAGCAGGGGGTGCCTTGTTTAGTGCTCTGGTTCTCCCATTGACTTCCATTGTGCTCTGTAGAGCACTCGAGCATCACCAAGTGTTCTACCCGAGCACCAGAGCACTCACGCACTGTGGTGCTCGATCAACACTATTGGCTAGTTAAAATCTGCCATTATCACTACTGTGCTGGCATGTGCCACCCGCTCCATTTGCACATACAGTTGATCTTCTATCTCCTCAGTGATATTGGGGAGGGGGGCGGGTTATAGATCACACCAAGCATTATTTTTTCACAATTTTTTCCTTTGAATTTCCACCCACCAGGTTTCAACATCCTCGCAACCTTCATCCACAATTGTTTCTTTCACACTTACATTCATATCACTCCTAGCATATAGACATACACCACTACCTTTGCGTTTATCCCTATTGTTTCTAATCATGAGAAGAGTCCAGCCATGTCTCAGAAACACCAACTACATCAATATGTTTCTCTAGTACCAAGGCCTCAAGCTCTCCCATTTTGCTTGCTAGACTTCTGGCATTTGTGAACATACATTTTAAGTTGTCATCAAATTTTACACTTTTAGGAAATGTATTTTTTGATTTTTTATGATAATTTTTTCCTCCTTCAGATTTGGTTTGCGAGTGACAGATCTCCTTATCTACTTTTGTAATGCTCCCCCCCACCCATTCCCCCCACCAATATATTTTGACCCCTATCTAACCTGTCTACCTCCATATTTATAGCCACATCCTCCCCCTAGTTTAAATGCATTGCCACCGCAGCCAGAATTATCTCCCCCAACACAGCAGATCCCCTTCAATTGAGGTGCAAATTATCTGCGGAAAAGAGTTTGTACCCCAGTGAAAAGTCAGCCCAGTGGTCTAGGACCCCAAAACCTTCTGCGGCCCAGTGTAGTGCATGGCACAGGCAGTATTCCAGAGAACACTACCTTGGAGGTCCTTCCCTTCAGTTTGGAGCCTAGTTCTTTAAAATTATCCTTAAGGACCTTTCACCTACAGTACCATTTATTTTGCCAATGGTACCAACATGGACCACGACAGCTGTGTCATCTCCAGCCCCTCCTAGTAATTTATTCACTCGTTCCACCACATGCTGAACTCTGGCACCAGGGAGACAGCAAACTATTTAGTTGAGGTGGTTTTGGCGACAAATTATTCTATCTGTCTTCCTGATTATAGAATCCCCTATAACCACTAACTGTCTAGGCCTACCTGCACTACCATCCCCCGGACTACTAGCTGGGCTGTTCTCCCGACTGTTAGAAACAACAGTACCCGCTAGGGCTACCATTTCTGAAACTGACACCTTTGCATCATTGCCCAACTTGGCCTTCTGTCTTCTTTTGGCAGAACCTGCAAAAGGACCAGCGATGATATCATCTAAATGGCCATATTCATTTGCATTCTGTCTTAAGAATGCTATTTTCCGCTATAACCATATTATAACCCATTGAAGTCAATGGGGTTCAGATTCAGGGTGAAGTTTGGGTCCCGAACCCAAACTTCCACGGGTTCGCTCATCCCTATTAATGACGTGTTGTAAGACTTCATGAAAAAACTATCATATTTGAGTTGTGTATCACACAGATTCATAATAAAGTGCATTTCAATAGAGCCATGAGTAGGACCATATGAAAATGGCTATGAATAGACTAAGCATTCCCATAGCAGTACTGTATTCAGTGCTTCCAGGTGAACATTTTGTCCATGATAGAAAACCTCATGCAGAGATGGCCAAAATATTGTTCTTTATTGTGGCCTAAAAGAAAATATTATCTGAACCAACATTACTAATTACCAAGACCAATACACCATCAACTTTTGGTGAAATGAGATTATCTTGATGCGGCATCACCCACTGATAAATGCACACTGCTCAATAAAATTAGGACGTACTGTTCCTGGGATATTCCCCAAAAATGCATTAGCCAATAGAAGCCTGCAGGTCTTTCTCTTCATATCACAATTGCCATACACATGGTTACATGTCCCTTATCAGCCAATAGAAGCTCACCGGCCCTTAGTCTCCACATACGCACAGTTTTACACCAGGTTAACTAACAACCCAGCCATTTTTCTTCACTGCTGTAGCTCAGCTTTAAAAGGGTAGGGCGCTGTAAATGACACTGTTAAGGGATCGGAGTGCTGTGGAGGTCACAGTTAAGAGGGCAGGTAGGGTGGCCATTCAGGCCACCCTCAAAAGACAGACTTAAAAAACTAGGCCCCCAGGTCCCGCTAAGCCACACCCCTGACCCAGTTAGGCCACGCCTCCTCTCACTCCACAGCCGATGGGGATTGAAAAATGAAGGTAAAAATCAACTTCTGTCAGCTGCAGGGGTGGGAGGGAGGGTGACTTTCTCCCTGCAGCTCACACTTAGACAGCACAATGCTGCTGTCTGAGAATGAGCTGTTCAAAAGTACATCCCTGTGTCCATCGAGGCCCTATGCTGGACGGAGGACAGGGAGTCTGAAAGACTGTCCAGTCTAAAACCGGACCTCTGGCCACCAAAGGGGCAGGCTGCTGTGGAGGTCAGTGTTAAGGGGATGTCCGCTACGGAGGTCAGTGTTAAAGGGCAGATTACTATAGAGACCACTGTTAAGGGGGCAGGGTGTTGTGGAAATCACTGTTAAGGAGATGGGGTACTGGGAAGGTCACTGTTAAAGGGGTGGGAAGCTGTGGAGGTCTGTATTAAGGGGGTAGGGAAAGGTGGAGGTCACAGTTAAGGGGACGGTTCACAATGAAGGTCAGTTTTAAGGGGTGGGGTGCTGTAGGTCACTTGTGGAGGTCACATTTTAAGGGAACGGAACTCTGGAGGTCACTATTAAGGGGGTGGGTTATTGTGGAAATCACTTAACGAGACGCGGTACTGTGGAGGTCACTAATAAAAGAGTGGCCGCTGTGGAGGTCACTGTTAAAAGGGAGGGTGCTATAGGTGTTAAGGGGAAAGGCCACTGTGGAGGTCACTGTTAAGGGAGGAAGGGACTGTGAAGTCCATTATTAAAGGGCAGCGGGGTACTGCAAGGTAACTGTTAAGGGAACGGGGTACAGTGGAGGTCATTGTTAAGGGAGTGGGATACAGTGGAGGTCATTATTAAGGGAGCAGGGTACAGTGGAGGTCACTGTTAAGGGAGCAGGGTACAGTGGAGGGGGTCCAGGAATGGTGAAGGTCAGTTAACAGGACTGTAGCCTATGGTCATTGTTAAGGGACGGGTGCTGTAGAGGTCACTGTTAAGGGGAGAGCCCCTGTGGAGGTCACTATCAAGTGGGTGGAGTGCTGTGGAACTCACTGTTAAAGGGGCAGGGTGCTGTGAAGGTCAAAGTTAAGGGGGTGGGCTGCTGTGGCAGATGTCACTGTTATAGTGGATACTGCCGATATCTTTTAACGACACACAAACATTAAATGAAATAGATCCTAGTCTAATATATATAGCTGAGTGTATGTGCATGTATGTCCGCTAAAGGAATCTGCACAGTCACATTTACAATCAGGAAATTTGGCACGCAGGTACATCGGGTGTCCGGAAAGGTTTTAGAACAGGTCTCAGCTCTCTAGGACATACTGTTCCTGAGATATTCCCAAAAAATGCATTAGCCAATAGAAGCCTGGTCACAAGACCTTTTCCACCAATACAAGCTTGCAGGCCCTTACTCACATACACACAGTTTTACAACAGGTTTCCATAACAACCCAGCCATTTTCCTTCACTGCTGTAGGTCTGCTTTAAAGGGCCAGAGCTGTGTGGACGACACAGTTAAAGGGGTATTCCGGTTACCATAAATATAAGTTATGTTTTAGACTAACTCATCATCAATCATTACCTAATATAATGCAAATTTCACGTATTTACCGTTCAGTACTAATAAAAGATGCTTTCTTCCACTGCTACCCACTGTGTTTCCTCATTAATTACCATGGCATCGACCTGTAATTCAGGCCACCCTCAAAAGAAGCCCCACCCCCCAGGTAAGCCACACCCAACCTGATCAGGCCACTCCCCTCCCACTCCACAGCCGACTGGGATTGAAAAAAACAAAGGTAAAAATCAACTTCTGTCAGCTGCAGGGGTGGGAGGGAGGTTGACTTTCTCCCTGCAGTTCATGCTTAGACTGCACAGTGCTGCTGTCTGAGAGTGAGCTGTGTTGTACAGAGGACAGGGAGTCTAAAAGCCTGATTGTCCGGCCTAAAACCGGACCTCTGGCTACCCTAGGGGCAGGCTGCTATTACGGTGGCCAGACATCCGGTTTTAGCCAGACAGTCCGGTTTTCTGGCTCCCTGTCCTCCGTCTGGCACAGTGCCTGGGCGTAAACAGGGATGTCCACCCTTTCAGTAGCTCAAACTCAGACAGAAGTATTGTGCTAAGTGTTAGCTGCAGCAACTAACTGAGGCTTCTCTCATTCCCAGACAGTCACTAGAGCCCGCAGACATGGCTCCCTATGGTTGACTGAGGGGGAGAGAAGCACTGGGCTGTCCCTAGCTCACCTTCAGGTCAGGAACTACTACTTCTCCTCCGTGTCTTCACGGTGATGGGGGTGTGGCTTCATATTTGGGGCATGGTCGGTGAGGTCTGGCTTTCTGGGGTGAAGTCAGTGGCCACCCTAACTGCTGTGGAGTTCACAGTTAATGGGGACGGCATTGTGGATGTTACTGTTAAGGGGGCAGGTTGCTGTGGAGTTCACTGTTAAAGGGGCGGGCACTGTGGAGGTCACCGTTAAGGGAGGAGGGGACTGTGGAGGCCACGATTAAAGGGGCAGTGGGGTACTGTGAGGTCGCTGTTAAGGGAGCGAGATACTGTGACAGTCACTGTTAAAGGGGCAGTCGCTGAGGAGGTCTCTGTCAAGGGGGCCAGGAATGCTGGAGGTTAGTTAAGGGGACTGTAACCTATGGTCAGTGTTAAGGGGTGAGTGCTGTAGAGGTCACTGTTAAGTGGGTGGGCCCCTGTGGAGGTCACTATCAAGGGGGTGAGGTGCTGTGGAGGTCCCAATTTAAGGATACGGGGCACTGTAAGGAGGGTTATTGTTAAGGGGTGGGGGCTGTGCAGGTCAATGATAAGCAGGCGGGGTGCTGTAGAGGTCACTCTCGATATCTTTTAACGACACACACACAAACATTAAATGAAATAGATGAAATATACCGGCGAAGCCGGGTCCATCTGCTAGTAGTTTATAAGGCTGAAAAAAATGACATCAATCCATCTAGTTCAGCCAGTTATCCTGCAAAGTTGTTGGTGAAAAAAGTTTAAAATCTTTACTGATATAAATTATGTAATTTACCGAGAACAAAATGACATATCAATGGTCAATGGAAACCAAAAGCGTCTGGATTCTAAATCATCGCAAAAATCAAAGTAAAAAATACACATTACAGGCAGATCCAATTTGTGAAAATTCATGATGGCAACTCATAATGTGACTGTATAGACATCCAAAAACATCTGCATATGCTCCTTATCAGATGGCAAATGATGTCTTGGGGGATCTCCTTTCAAACCTGGGTCAGGACATTAGTTAGTGCCTGTACTACTTTGCAGCAATGGATACATGTCCCAGAGGTTCTCAAATGGATTCAGCTCTGTTAAATGTAAGAGCCAGTAAATGGCATCAATCACTTGTCATCCATAAACTGCCTACACACTCTGGCCAGGCCAGGAATTGTCCTGCACAAGGAGGAACCCAGAGCCCACTGCATGAGTGTAAGGTCTGACCATGACCCTGACAATTTCATCCAGTACCTAACAGCAATTGAGGTACTACAGGCTGTCATGTGGTGAGGTTTTGCAACCCTCCAAGGATATGCATCTCCAGATCATTGCTGACACACAGCCAAACCAATCATATACACAGCATAGTGTTCACCACGGTGTCTGTAAACTCTTTAATGCCTGCAGCGTGTTCTTAGTAAGAGCCCGATCTCATACAGGTGCATGGCAATAAATTGGAATATCATCAAAAAGTTAGAGGGGTTATCCAGGCAGTACTTATAGATGACCTATCCTCAGTATAGGGTCTGGCGTCTCTCATCTTCCTCCTGACAATAACACTGGGGTTTTGGTTAAGTGAGTTTGCTGGCCAATCAAGCAAAGTGATAATGTGGTTATTAAACCAAGTATTGATACTATTGGCAGTGTGGACAGGTGCCGAATCCTGTTGGAGAGGGAAGCACTATGTGCTCTAAAATTTCCTGGTAGGTGGCTACGCTGACTTTGGACTAGATGTAACACAGTGGACCAACACCAGCAGATGGCATGGCTCCCCAAGCCATCACTGACTGCAGAAACTTCACATTGGACCTTAAGCAACGTGGATTATGTGCCTCTCCATTCTTCCTCCAGACTCTGGGTCCTGGATTTCGAGATGAAATGTAAAATTTACTCTCATCTGAAATCAGGACTTTCACATTGTCACTGGGTCATGAGTGACTTGACATAAGTAATGTGACAGTTGTAGCCCATGTTCTGGATATGTCTGTATGTGGTGGCTCTTTAACCCCTTCACGACCGCCATACGGCTATATACGTCCTATCTGCACATGCCCCGTGCAGATAGCACGTATATAGACGTGCAGGCGGCCCTTTAATCCCAGCGCTGATCAGCGCTGGGATTAAAGCTCCTGCTCCTGCAATCTAGCAGGAGCAGGTCGGGTCCCGGCTCACAGACAGAGCGGGGACCCTGAGGAGAAGACAGGAGCGGTTTATTACCGCTTCTGTCTTCTCCTAAGCCGGAGGACAGCCTTACCTCTTCAGCGGCGCAGGCAGGAAAGATGCGGCAGTGCCGCTTCCTGTGTTAGACCCGGCGGTCACGTGACCGCCGGGTGTCTCGGGGCCAGAGCAGTGCTGCAGGGTCTAAGGAGACCCTGATCAGCTCTGCCTCTATGTAATAAGCCCCCAGGGGGCTGTTTTCCCCTGTAACTGGGGCTCCTGTGGATGCCCCAGTTACAGTGGGAAAAAAAGTGTAAAAAAAAGAAAAAAAAAAAAAAGTCAGTCCTCCAGAGGTCTTTTAATGACCTCCTGGGGGACATATTAGTTGTCAAAAATAAATTAATATATAAGTAAAAAAATAAATAAAAAACAAACAAAAAAAAGTGTAAAAAAAAAAAAAATTAAACACGCAGTCGCCAATAGAAACAGTTACCATAGTCGCCCCGTCAAATAAAATCTATACATGCTATATATCAAAATGATCGTCATCAAATAGGGAACCCATTGCAATAATTAATTTGTGCGTCAGTTTTAATATTTAAAAAAAAAATCTATAATTAAAAAAAATCCTTTTTTTTTATAAGAATTAGCGGTTTTTGTCTAAATTAAACCAAAAAAATATAAAATATCTTTAAAAAAAACATTCTAATAATAAGTCCTAAGTGTCAAGTAAAAAAAATAGCAAAAATTATTTTCGTATTCAAACGAAAAAAAAAAAATTAGGGTCACTAAGCCACCATGTGCCCAAATCACAAAAAGTTGCCTGGACATTCAGGCCTTTTATAGGTCCGGTCATGAAAGGGTTAAGCACTGACTCCAGCCACAATCTACTTCTTATGAATCTCCTTCAAATTCTTTAATGCACCTTTTTCTACCACACTTTTTCCTTTCACTCAACTTTCCATTAATATGTTTGGATACAGCACCCTGTGAACAGCCAGCTTCTTTAGCAATGACCTTTTGTGGCTTACCATCCTTGTGTAGGGTTTCAATAACTGTATAATCTGGAACAATCTTTTTCTTCTTGTATACTACAAATTGCAACATGTTCTCACATTCCCTACAAGCTTAGTGTGTTATTAGGTAGATTCCCACCTGAAAGGTCACTGGTTCGAGTTCAGGAGCAGCCTTGAAGAAGATTTCTCAAGAAAAGAGAAATAGCATCATCCAGCTCATCAATAGCGGTATCTCGCCAAGAAAATTGCCACACTGCATCATATGAGTGTGATTACAGTTGGAACAATACGAAATGAAGTCCATCCATCCATTCTAAAGCCAAGAGGTCTTGTGAGGAATTGTGGTTTTGAGTAGGGATCAATACTGCAAGGCAGTTAGGGGATGTAGAGGTGTACAAAAACTAATGGGGGATTCAACTAAACAGATTAACTGTTTATTGATTGAGATTGATGTGAAATGATGCCTTGGCTGCAGGTATTATTAATCAAGATGTTTTTTATGTTTTGGTTAATGAACACCCTAGAGCAGTGATGGCAAACCTCTTAGAGACTGCAACCCAAAACCCACTTATTTATCACAAAGTGCCAAAACTGCAATTTAACCTGAATACTACAGTCCAATATAGTATATCTTCCATGTCCTTTATCATTTAGCTACAACAGCCTGCCTACATTCAGTGTGCTGCCTATGCTGTTCATAGTACATCCTGTGCTGGTGAATGGCAGAAAAAGTCTAAGGCACATTGGTACACCATAGACTTTTTCCAGGTTCTTCACCACTGCCCTAGAGTACCATTGTTTTATCTATTGCCTAAGGTGCATAAGAGTGATCCACCAGGGAAGCCAATAGTCTCTAATGTGAATTCTGTCCTTCAGCCTCTTGCACTTTATGTTGATTCCTTCTTACATAAGGAGGTTAGATGCTGGTCTAATTGTTTGAGAGACACAGGTGATTTTTTTTTTAAGTGGATTGAATAGATTGACCTGAGAATGAATATGTTTTATTGTGTACATTATTCCCTTCAGTACCCAGCCACTTTTCACCTTAAATCCCAGACCGATTTTTGTAAATCTGGCATGCGTCACTTTATGTGGTAATAACACTTTTCATTTTAATAAGGGGTAACAGGAGAAAATACACCCCATAATTTGTTACCCACTTTCACCTGAATACGGAAACACCCCATATGTGGTGGTAGACTGCTGTGGGGCACATGGCACGATTCAGAACGGAAGGAGCACCATATGGCTTTTGCATTACAGATTTTGATGGATTGGTTTACGGGTGTCATTGGTTTTTATTTTTTAAGTGATTGTCTTATGTGGGGGCTCATTTTTGTGGGATGAGGTGACATTTTCATTGGTACCATTTTGGGTACAAATGGCTGTTTTGACAGTTTTTTAAATATTTTTTTTACAGCATTCACCTGAGAGGCCATCTCATATGATATTTTTATAGAGCTGGTTGATATGGACGTGGCGATACCTAATATGCCTCCTTTTCTCTTTTTCCCCATTTAAAAAAAAAATAATTAAACTTTATTTTGGGAAAAGGTCGCTTTTTTAATTTGAAACTTGTAATTTTTTATTTTGTAAAACTTTATATTTTTTACTTTATTTTTTTTTCCCACTCTGGGACTTTAACTTTTGGGGGTCTGATACCCTTTACAATGCATTACATTTGATCAGGGCCGCTTCTAGCTTTTCTGCTGCCTTAGGCGAAAAATGAAATGGCGCCCCCTTCCCTTGCCCCCATCAGACCTCAGATCAGCGTCTTGTGCCCCCATCAGACCTCAGATCAGCGTCTTGTGCCCCCATCAGACCTCATATCACCAGAATGTGCCCCTATCAGACCTCAGATCAGCGTCTTGTGCCCCCATCAGACCTCAGATCACCAGAATGTGCCCCCATCAGACCTCAGATCAGCGTCTTGTGCCCCCATAAGACCTCAGATCAGCGTCTTGCGTCCCCATCAGACCTCAGATCAGCGTCTTGTGTCCCCATCAGACCTCAGATCAGCGTCTTGTGCCCCCATCAGACCTCAGATCAGCGTCTTGTGCCCCCATCAGAACTCAGATCAGCGTCTTGTGCCCCCATCAGACCTCAGATCACCGTCTTATGCCCCCATCAGACCTCAGATCAGCGTCTTGTGCCCCCATCAGACCTCAGATCAGCGTCTTGTGCCCCCATCAGACCTCAGATCAACACATTGTGCCCCCATCAGACCTCAGATCAGCGTCTTGTGCCCCATCAGACCTCAGATCAGCGTCTTGTGCCCCCATTAGACCTCAGATCAGCGTCTTGTGCCCCATCAGACCTCAGATCAGCATCTTGTGCCCCCACCAGACCTCAGATCAGCGTCTTGTGCCCCATCAGACCGCAGATCATCAGAATGTGCCCCCATCAGACCTCAGATCAGCGTCTTGTGCCCCCATAAGACCTCAGATCAGCGTCTTGCGTCCCCATCAGACCTCAGATCAGCGTCTTGTGTCCCCATCAGACCTCAGATCAGCGTCTTGTGCCCCCATCAGACCTCAGATCAGCGTCTTGTGCCCCCATCAGAACTCAGATCAGCGTCTTGTGCCCCCATCAGACCTCAGATCACCGTCTTATGCCCCCATCAGACCTCAGATCAGCGTCTTGTGCCCCCATCAGACCTCAGATCAGCGTCTTGTGCCCCCATCAGACCTCAGATCAACGTCTTGTGCCCCATCAGACCTCAGATCAGCGTCTTGTGCCCCCATTAGACCTCAGATCAGCGTCTTGTGCCCCATCAGACCTCAGATCAGCATCTTGTGCCCCCACCAGACCTCAGATCAGCGTCTTGTGCCCCATCAGACCGCAGATCATCAGAATGTGCCCCCATCAGACCTCAGATCAGCATCTTGTGCCTTCCTTGTGCCCCCCTCAGACCTCAGATCAGCGTCTTGTGCCTTGTGCCCCCCTCAGACCTCAGATCAGCCCACCCAGCCACTTAAAAAAAACATATTTACCTGTACTGCGCTGCCCTCAGCTCCCACGCTCCACTGTCTTCCCTTCCAGCGCGCACTGTGACCTGACGCTGTGTCAGGTCATAGTTCGCGCCGGAAGGGAAGACAGTGGAGCGTGGGAGCTGAGGGCAGCGCAGTACAGGTAAGTATGTTTTTTTTAAGTGGCTGGGTGGGCTGATCTGAGGTCTGAGGGGGGCACAATAAGCTGATGGGGAGTGCAGCGCATCCACCAGCAGTGTTTAACTGCTGTGTGGATGCCGCCTCTCAGAATTACATAAAACTGCCGCCTGAGGTGAGATCCTCATCTCGCCTAAAGCAGAAGCGGCCCTGCATTTGATACCCTTTACAATGCATTACTACTTCCTGTGAGATCCCGGGGGCTGGATCTCACAGGCTCACAGGGATGGCAGCCTCGATGCCTAAAGAAAGCATCAGGCTGCCGTCCAAGCCATCTCATCATCACGTCCCTGTCACAGCAGCACGGGACCTATCAGCATCAGTGTTTTCAATTATGCCGCTGCATACAGTAGGGGTCCGGCTATCAGTGACTGCCAGACCCGTGCAGCTGATCGGGCAGGAGCAGTTCCTGCGCCAACGATCAGCGAGCCATACCTGTACGGCGCTGGCATTTCAGACCCAGTTCCCAGCGCTGGTATCCTACAGGTTATACATACGTAGACAGTTCGTTTTCAATTTTTGCTAGCCATTAAAAGGTATCAGACCTGCAAGACTCCATTTTGTTTTTTCTTAATGACAGCACAAAACTATTTTTTACTGGCAAACACAGTACCACACTATTTCCATTTTCTTTCACTGTAGTTCCAGAATTGCATGCTAATTTAATATATATCTATTTATGGAAGTTGAGTTTTTATGGCATAAATTAAATTAATCTGTCTCTGTGCTGCCACCACAAAAGGAAGCCAATTGGAAATGGATTTATAGAACTAATATTGAACTCAATTAGTGGCTGGAGTTGAGTGATGGTACTCCTCTCACCCTCTTTATGTCTTTATGGTAGATACATACTTAGTCAGGATAGCATGATTTTCTAAATTAATTCATTTCTAATTTTGGGACCATAGGGCATCCCACACTACCGGGTTATAGAAAATGATGTGTGACTAAGAAATCTAATGACAATGTTTTTTGTGAAAAAGTAAAACCACTTAGTAAAAAATAAATTGGATGTTTTTCTATGAGGATCTGTATCTCACGCAAAATGTGAAAATTTCTGGCTTATCTTTAAAAGAGTACAATTGTCTCAGCTTGAATGTTAGTTGGAAACAATTCTGTGTTCAGGTTTTCTGATGCAGAAGATAGTCTAATCAAATGCTAAAAGTGTTCACTTTTTTAATTTGACACATCTTAATCATGGTGTCAGAACAGTTTGTCACCGCAAATCAGTAATTAGCTGTTAATTAATTATTCCTAACTCTGACATAAGCATTGGAGAAATATTTTCACACTGTCGATATATTTAAATTGAGGCCATTCCCATCTCATTTATACAGATGTTCATCTAATTTTGCCAACTAAATGTATCTTCTTTTTAATATGACGAACGTTTCATCAGTCCATATAACTGATGAAAATTAGGAACACCCAGCTGGTCAATGTGTAAAATGTGATGTTATCATGTAGAATGATGTTTCACAGTCAATAGGAATTTGTTAGGCTCGATAGGTTGCACATTTAACACTCTAAACAGTTTAAAATTATTTCTTGAGATGAGTAATATTTAACAAAATACATCAGAATATTATGTTAAAAGTGCATATTTGCAAAAAAAAATGTTTGCCATTGGCAGCTTTTTTTCAACACAAAATATTTCTATGCTCTGAAGGCGAACAAGTGGCATGAAAATGCCGATGCATATAAAATCTAAAAATGAAATTATAGTGAATTCCTTAGAGAAACTTCTGATGTGAAAATTAATCTCAGCATGTCAGAAAAACTGGCAATCAAATCTCCACAAGTAGATAACAATAATATCAAGAACCCTTTTTGGACTCGCAATCGAGGAAAATTATATTTCCTCGATTGCGAGTCCAAAAAGGGTTCTTGATATTATTGTTATCTACTTGTGGAGATTTGATTGCCAATTTTTAATAAAATATAATTTTCTCCCTATGACATCACTTGACTGGGTCAGACCTAAACATTTTTTTAAGCTTACAGCATGATATTATTGTACAGTCTGTAGGAGATTATATATATATATATATATTAGGGTTGTCACGGGTATCGAAACTTCGATACCGAATCGATACTTTTACACCTGTATCGATTCGGTACCGGGATTTGCAGACTTGCGATACTAGCTGCGCTGCTGCTCTTTAAGAGGAAGCATGGCGCGCGGCGAGCGCCATGTTCCGGGCGCTCAGTGTTGAAGAAGGAGGGAGGGACAGTGGGACTCGGGAGAGAGTCCCTCCCCTCCGCTAATGCCGCGAAACTAGAGCCAATTAAATGTTCGGGCTCTGAAGATGCCCGCAGCGCCGCACCACTGCCACCAATGAAAGTCTGGCTTATTACAGGAGGAGGAGGGGGGAGGCAATAAAAAGTGGTGCCGCCCCTCCTGAGCTCGGGAAACACCAGCAAAGCCGCCTCCTCATCCTCCTGACCTCCACAGCACCAGCCCGAGCCGTGACAGCCAGTCAGCGTGCACTGTGCCACACAGCACTGTGCACAGAAAAGTCAGCTCAGCAGCAGTCAGCCTATCTGCAGGCATAACAGGTATTATGCCACTGTGACACCCACCAAAATGTAATTAGCCTGCCTCAAAGTAAAGGCAGGAAATAAAGATAAGACTGCTAGCAAGATTGGGGTTAATGTGAATTAACCCCAAACTTGCCACTACCATTTTGTTTAAATATGATGGGGGTCACTTATTATTAATGTCAGACTGGACACATGCTTTAGGAGTCCATGTGTCTCAGTCACATTAATAGTAAGTGACCCTTGGCCCCAAGTATCTCACATAATGGGCAGTTGGCCATGGGCACCATGGGGTTAATGTAACAGAATACAGACCAATTAGGCTAGTTGCACACTTGTGGCCAGCTGTTCCAGCAGGGAACTCTGTGTTGGATCCATATTAACGCAACTCTGCTGCCCGAAGTCTGCTCTGGCCACTAATACTAGAGGCGTGCTGGAGTTTCGGCTGCAGAACAGCAAACAGGCAGAGAGGTGGCCAGACAAAAACTACGGCACGCTGCGTTTTTTGTCTGGCCACCTCTCTGCCTGTTGCTGTGCTGTGGCCAAACCTCTAGTTGTGGCCACTGGCCAGAGCAGACTTCCAGCAGCACAGGCTACCTTTAATATGGATCCAGCACAGAGTTCCCCCGCCGGCAAGTGTGAAAGTAGCCTTATTAATATGAGGCACATGGATTGGAAGTGAAAATTCTGAATGTGCCAGTGCCAAATAGCAAGTGACTGACTGTTCCTGTATCTTGTGCATTAACCCCATCCCATACCCATTAGGCAAGAATATTGATACTTAATAGGGTTATTATGAGGCACATGGGGGTTATCACTAGGAACGGTTGGACCCGTGCCTCACATTAACCCTATCATGTATCACCTTGCGTTCTCCAGTTTAGTTCCACAACCCTTAGGGCTCATTCAGATGGCAGTGTTGTTTTGCAGATCTGTAAAACACGGTACCAGCCGAGTGCATTCCACAATCTGAGGACTGCACATGGCCACAACCGTAATAGAAAATGCCTAATCTTGTCTATGATGGCAGACAAGACTAGGACATGATCTATCCTTTCCACAAAGCAGCAGAACGGAACCACAGATGAGGACAGCATGTCCGCATCTTTTGCCGTTCCATTGAAATTAATGGGTCAGCACACCTGTTTTTTAGAATTGTTTGTGGAATGGGTGCGGACTTGTTTATACAGCCATCTGAATAAGCCTTTTAGCCTTTAGAGTGATGGCAGATGGAATGAGTCCCAATTTGGGACAGCAAGAGCTGCTCCACCTCCATTCACACTCCACACTGCTCATACAGTCTGATCGCATAAGTCCAATCTTATCCATTCAGAAGAACAGACAAAAGAAAAAAATGGATCCTGTATAAGTGCATTAAACATTAGTTATGGTTATGCACTCACACATATGGCATCTGTTTCAACCATTTCCATCTGAGATCCTTCTTTTTATGGAAAAAAATCCCACATGGTCATGCAGGAGTTTTTTCCCCTCTAAAACAATTGTTGGATGGAAATGGCTGAAGCGGAGGCCAAATTTTGTGCTTAAGGGCTATGAGTTGAATGTGAACAGTGCAGCAATGTGAGGTGTGAATTAGTAGTAGTGCTGCACCTCTACATGCTGTAATGGTTCAACTTGTTTTAGGCACAATGAGTGAAAACAACGAAGGCATGGATACGCCGTCGCCGTCTTCAATGAAAGATGCAGAACTTGTGTGCCTGACAAATTCCCCACTTGTCGAAAAAATGTCAGCAAGGAAGACGCTGAGTGAAGTGTGGGCATATTTTGCCTATACCGCTGGAAAAGACGGGCAGCCAACAGACACAGAAAAACCTGTCTGCAAAAGGTGTTACAAGTCTCTGCATTGTAAAACAGGAAACACCAGCAACTTGGCTAAGCATTTGGCAGACAATCACCCTGACCTCTACAATGAGCTGAAAAGACGACAGGTTAGTTAAGTCTACCCTACCACCATGCTCTCTTCTTAAAGGGGTTGTCTCATTTCAGTAAATTACGTTTATCATGTAGCGAAAGTTAATGCAAGGCACTTAAATGTATTGTGATTCTCATATTGCCTCCTTTCCATCACATTACACACTGCTTGCATGAAGTCATGATGACCACCCTGCAATCTAGCAGCAGTGGTTGTGCCTGCATTGCAGGGTGGCTGTAACCTATGGAAACAAGCGTTGTATAAGGTGATGGAAAAATTGAATTATGCCAGGCTTGCCAGCAACAAGGGCAATATGGAGAATCCTGGCACATTAGGAAGAGTCTAGTATTCACTTTATCTACAGGATAAATGTCATTATCTGAATAAGTGAAACAACCTTTCTTAAGTAATGACTGATGACTGACTTCTCACTATTTTCCTTACACAGAAGAAGAAAACCCATTCCACTACATCATCCAAAGATAAACCCACTCAGCCTCAGGCTACCATTATATCTGTGCTTGAAAGGCAGCGGAAATATGGCAGAGACTCCAAAGAAGCACAGAGGCTAAACAAAGCTGTCGCGGAGTACATCTGCATGGATCAAGTGCCAGTATACACAGTTGAGAAAACTGGATTTAGAAACCTGGTACAGCAGTTAGACAGAAAGTATGACATACCTGGGAGAAACTACTTTATGTATACAGAAATACCAAAACTCTACGTGGAAATCAGAAGAGTGGTTGAAGCACAACTGGTTGAGGTTCCTTTTTTTGCTTGTACTACAGACCTCTGGACAAGCAGAGCTACGGATGCATTCATGGCTGTCACCATCCACTTTATAATGGAAGAATGGGAGATGCGGTCGTGGTGTTTGGGCTGTATGGCTCTGTACACAGATCATACTGCTGAGAGTTTGCATGAAGCATTTGAGGAATCCCTAACTGAAGAGTGGAAACTGGACATATCCAAAATGTCTGGAATAACAACAGATAATGCCTCTAACAACATCAGAGCGTTTGAAGAATATTGCTGGATCCCATGTTTTGGGGGACAATTTGCACCTGGCAGTAAACAAAGCGCTGGATATTGACAGAGTGGCGGCATGTCTCTCAAGGTTATGCAAGACCGTCTCTGCATTCTGCCGATCAAATAAAATGAACCGATCACTCAAAGAAAAACAAAAGGCACTTCAGGTACCCGAACACAAGCTCATTCATGATGAACCCACCCGGTGGAATTCCATCTATGATATGGTGGAGAGGTTCTGTGAACAGCAACAAGCTGTCTGTGCTGTCCTTGCAGAGAATCGAAAAAAATGGTATCTTATGCCAAAGGACACAGATGTCACCATTCTGGAAACCGTCAGAGATGTGCTTGCTCCAATGAGTGATTTTACTGACGCGTTAAGTGGAGAGAAAGACCCAACCCTGTCGTCTGTGCTTCCTTTGACATGGAAAATATATGCATGTGCAACTGAGGAGGAATCTGACAGCATCCTTGCCAGAGAAATGAAGATGAAGGTCAAATATGACATGAAAAAGAGGTATGAAAGCAAAAAGTTGCAACTCATTCTGAACACTGCCACATATCTAGATCCAAGATTTAAGGACTCATTTGTGTCTATTGAAGATGAAGTAAAAGAAGAGCTTATGCAGAGAGCTTCCATTCTTCAGCTACCAGCAAGTGGTGGAGAAGAACAACAGAAAGATCAAGAAGAACATGCAGCGGCACAAGTCACTAAGAAAAAAAAAACGGATCTCAAAAGCTTGTTGGCTAACATTGTGACGGAAAAAAGGGGGTCATCAGCAGGTGGTTTTGTGGTGGGTACCGAAGATACATCATCGGAGAAAAGCCCTACAGCAATGCTTTCCAATGACTTCATCTTGTACAAACAGATGAAAGAAATTAGTCCAGAAGAAGACCCACTAGACTGGTGGAGGAGAAACGCCTCAAGTCTGCCTGTTCTTGCCCATTTTGCCAAGGCATATCTCTGCATTCCTGCCTCTAGCTGTGCCTCAGAACGAGTATTCAGTACTTCGGGCCTAATCTGCAGTCCAAGAAGAATGAGATTGACTGAAGACCATATCAACACACTTGTTTTCCTTGCTAAGAATCTCAAACAGGCAAAGAAATACCACCCAACTGCAGCTTAGTGTGTAATTTCCGAATAGGCCATGTTTTAGTTTTATATTTTTTTACTTTTATTATAGCAGGGTTCTTCTACAGAAGGGTTTGTCTGGGATGTTGATATTGCTGGCCTATGCCAAGATAGGTCATCAGTATCTGATTGGTGGGGGGACTGATTCCTGGCAGTGCTGGCACCAGCACCGCCACCACCACTAACTCCGTCCTGATCAGCTGTGAAAAGGCTGTGGCACTCTGGTGAACACTGCAGCCTCACTTTACCAGGCAGGCACAGTCTCACCAGAGTTCCATCACCTCTTCACAGCTGATCAGCAGTGAGGAGCCTGCCAGGCGTCAGAACCTGGCCAATCAGCTACTGCTGCCTTGAGGATGGGCCATCAATATCACAAACCCTGACAACCCCTTTGATTTAAACTATTTAAGTTGCTATGTACAAAAAGGGTGATACCCACTACCCAGCCTGTGAAGGAATCTTCTAGTACAATGATCAGCAACCTTTTGCAATCCATCTGTTGTGAAACTACAACTCCCAGTCTTGGCTGTTCTTCTAACTTCCACTGAATGAAGCATTCTGGGAGTTGTAGTTTCTGAACAGCTGGAGTGCTAGAGGTTGCTGGTCCTTGCTCTAGTAGTATGACAGTTGTTAGAGGCATTATCTGTTGTTATTCCAGTCATTTCTGTTTTTAATGTTTCCATTCTCTGGCTGCACGGTGCATTTCAATTTAGGTAGACTATATTTTCATATCTTGTCTACTCTTTATTCCTGCTAGAGGTTTATTATTAAAGGTACAAATACTTTAACTGGGTGCTACAGTCCCATCCTACTTGTACAGTCTGACATTGGCAGCAGCATGAGGTTATAGACTGTGGCAGTCAGAGTGGGAGTCTTGGAGGGACATGTGCTCAACTCATATAACACAAAGCTCCTCCAATACAAACTTCTAGCTGGAATAAGAGAGGAATAGCACAAAGTTAAAGGGTTTCTGTCACCAGTTTTTTCAGTATGAATCTGGCTGACATTAGAGATGTGCTAATGTCACCTGATTCCAAATATATATCTCTTTTACTTACTGGTGCCCCCATTTTTATATAAAATGAACTTTTATTTTATGCTAATGAGGCCACTAGGTGCAAGGGGCGTTACCTCTGCACCTAGCGGCTATGTTGATTGACAGGACCAGGCAGAGAAAAAACACTCCATTCACTATAGCTTTTAAGGACCTTTAATGATGTCATGACCATGTGATCTGTCACATGGTTAGGATCACACCAACAGCCTGTCTCCTCCTAAACCATGTGACTGATCACATGGTCATCATGACATCATTAAAGGTCCTTAAAAGCTATAGTGAATGGAGTGTTTTTTCTCTGCCTGGTCCTGTCAATTAACATAGCCACTAGGTGCAGAGGTAACGCCCCTTGCACCTAGTGGCCTCATTAGCATAAAATAAAAGTTCATTTTATATAAAAATGGGGGCACCAGTAAATAAAAGACATATATTTGGAATCAGGTGACATTAGCACATCTCTAATGTCAGCCTGATTCATACTGAAAAAACTGGTGACAGAAACCCTTTACGTTTGCAAGAGAAGAGATAGAATAGATGCATTGCTCCAGAATTATTTGCCTAAACAAGAGAAGTTGGGGCAGGAGTGGACAGGTCAAGGCATGTCAAAATCAATATCAAACTCTGACAATCTCATATCTGATGCAAATTTGCTGTTTAATTCAATAAACGTTTTACGTTTAAATAATCTACAGCCATTTTGTGTTTTCATTTTATTTTTCGCGTGGTATCGAATGGTATCGAGTATCGAAAGTTTTTTTGTGGTATCGAAATCGAAACTAAATTTTGGTATCGTGACAACCCTAATATATATATATATATATATATATATATATACATACAGTACAGACTAAAAGTTTGGACACACCTCATTCAAAAAGTTTTCTGTATTTTCATGACTATGAAAATTGTAGATTCACACTGAAGGCATCAAAACTATGAATTAACACATGTGGAATTATATACTTAACAAAAAAGTGTGAAACAACTGAAAATATGTCTTATATTCTAGGTTCTTCAAAGTAGCCACCTTTTGCTTTGATTACTGCTTTGCACACTCTTGGCATTCTCTTGATGAGCTTCAAGAGGTAGTCACCTGAAATGGTTTTCACTTCACAGGTGTATAATAAGGTGTGTAATAAGTGGGATTTCTTGCCTTATAAATGCGGTTGGGACCAAGAGTTGTGTTGGGCAGAAGTCAGGTGGATACACAGCTGATAGTCCTACTGAATAGACTGTTAGAATTTGTATTATGGCAAGAAAAAAGCAGCTAAGTAAATAAAAATGAGTGGCCATCATTACTTTAAGAAATGAAGGTCAGTCAGTCCGAAAAATTGGGAAAACTTTGAAAGTGTCCCCAAGTGCAGTCGCAAAAACCATCAAGCGCTACAAAGAAACTGGCTCACATGAGGACTGCCCCAGGAAAGGAAGACCAAGAGTCACCTCTGTTGCGGAGGATAAGTTCATCCAAGTCACCAGCCTCAGAAATCGCAGGCTAACAGCAGCTCAGATTAGAGACCAGGTCAATGCCACACAGAGTTCTAGCAGCAGACACATCTCTACAACAAATGTTAAGAGGAGACTGTGTGCAGCAGGCCTTCATGGTAAAATAGCTGCTAGGAAACCACTGCTAGGGACAGGCAACAAGCAGAAGAGACTTGTTTGGGCTAAAGAACACAAGGAATGGACATTAGGCCAGTGGAAATCTGTGCTTTGGTCTGATGAGTCCAAATTTGAGATCTTTGGTTCCAACCACCGTGTCTTTGTGCAACGCAGAATAGGTGAACGGATGGTCACCTTTAATCAAAGCAAAAGGTGGCTACTTTGAAGAACCTAGATTATAAGACATATTTTCAGTTGTTTCACACTTTTTTGTTAAGTATATAATTCCACATGTGTTAATTCATAGTTTTGATGCCTTCAGTGTGAATCTACAATTTTCATAGTCATGAAAATATAGAAAACTCTTTGAATGAGAAGGTGTGTCCAAACTTTATATATATATATTGTGGGGTTCAGCTCCGTCACAGGGACCACAGACACAGAAATGTCCAGAAATGGGTTTTATTTAAATAAAGTCCAAATGAAAAACAAACAGCTTTTCTTCAGCAGGGTGCAAAATTATGGCATAACATAAAGATGACCTTTCTTCAGGCATAAAAGAAAAGGTAGACAGAAACAGGTTGTTCTCACCACACAGTCTTTAGGATACAGCAGGGTTCACCAGCGTCTCTGTCTGGACACAAGACTTCAGCTCAACTCCAGGCTTGGAGCCTCAGCACACACACACCTCACCTGAAACTTCCTGGCTGATATAAAGCCCAGGCAGAAAACCTGGCCTGGATACATGGGAGCAGTCATCCCACCCAACACTGAGACTGCTCCAGTCAAAAGCTGGCCCGGATCAAACTGCTTGAAAGCAGCTATGCTAACATTAGAAAGTGTCAGTAACCTAAGGTTACTGACAAGGACTACCAGCTACTTCACCGAGACCAGGCATCTCGGTGACACGTATCTGCCATCAACCACTGTACCTTTTGCCTTGTCACAATATATATATATATATATATATATATATATATATATATATATATATCTTAAATGAACATAGATATACTTTTAAAATTGTATTCTTGCTTATTCTTACTATGGTAAATAATAATAGTCACATAATTAGCAAGATTTTAACTCACCTTTTTAACAACAGCAACATATAAATAAGTAAAATCAGATAAAGGTCCTGCACATAACCGTTTAACTGTACCATACAACCTCTGAGTTCTACAAAGCAATAAAATGACAACAAAAAAAAAATCTATTGGTGACCCACTATATGCGTTCAAACTCATATGACATGCTTAGTCAGATGCAATATTATGGAGATATTTTGAAAGTACTCTACCACAGCGCAAAGAGTGCCTATGACTCCAGGAGCTTTATGATACAAAATGTGTCCTTTCTACTCTTAGCTAGAATTTAGCTAACATTTGGTTAACAACTACACTTTCTCAATAAATTAATTCAATACAAGATTACAACATGCTATCAAAAACTTTCACAGGCTGCAACTCATATCACTGGGTGGCCACCCACAGACAATATAGGTTGGATATCGTATGATTATTTTACTTAGAGTTTGATATTCATATGAAAATAGATTTTTTTTAGACAGACATTTTTTAGCAAGAGAAATTGTTACTAAAGAGTCCCTGACTCTTATAGCCCAAAGGCAGAGCTCTCAGCAGCTCTGGTCTGCTCTGCACTCAATTCCCTCTGTCTGCCCTGCTCTCTACCCTCCATGCCTGTCCTGATCTGAGCTCCACTCATGAGGTCATTCTTATGGGGGACTTCAACTACCCAGATATAGACTGGGAAACTGAAACCTGACGATCTCATAAAGGAAATAGGTTCTTGGCAATAACCAAAGACATTTACCTTTCCCAACTGGTTCAGGACCCGACTAGAGGGACGGCCATACTGGACTTAGTATTAACCAATAGACCTGACAGAACAACAGATGTGCAGGTTTTGGGGACACCTGGGAAATAGTGACCATAAAATAATAACCTTCCAACTGTCATTCAAAAGAGTGTTTCTTCAGAAAGGCACAAAAATACCAAACTTCAAAAAAGCAAAATTTGGCCAAGTAAGATAGGCCATTGGCCTAACTAACTGAGACAAAGTCATCAAAAATAAAAATACAGCCACAAAATGGGAGATTTTTAAAAGCATTCTAAACTCTAATTGTTAGAGGTACATACATTATAGGAATAAAAGAGTAAGGAACAAGAAAAAAAACAATGTGGATAAATCGAACTGTAAAGAAAGCATTTAAATCACTTAAACAGGAGGGTAGCCAGGAAGCATTGAAAACTCTAAGGAAAAAAATTGAATATGCAAAAGACAAATAAAAGCAGCCAAACTAGAGAGAGTGATTAATTGCCAAAGAGATTAAAACTAACCCTAAAATGTTCTTCAATTATATAAATGGTAAAAAGTATAAATCTGAAGGTGAAGGCCTTTTACTGAGCGATGAGACAGGAGTTGCAGACAGCGATAAGGAGAAAGCAAAACTATTAAATATTTTTTCTCCACTGTATTCACTGATAAAAATATACTGTCAGATGAAATGCAGAATGTAAAAGTAAATTCCCCATTAAAAGTGCCCTGTCTGACCCAAAAAAAAAAAGATTAAAATAGACAAATTGCTGGGACCAGATGGCATATAACCCTGTATTCTAAGAGAATTAAGTAATGTCATAGCCAAACTCTTATTTCTGATTTTTAAGGACTCTATACTGACAGGGAGTGTTCCACAGGATTGGTGCATAGCAAATGTGGTGCCAATATTCAAAAAAGGTTCAAAAACAGAGCTTGGAAACTATAGGCCGGTATTTAAAGGTTTCCTGGAGTATCTCAATGACAATAAGCCTATAACACTGTATCAGCATGGCTTCATAAGGGATTGGTCATGTCAAACTAATTTAATCGGTTTCTATAAGGAGATAAATTCTGGACTTGATGGGGGGTAAATCATGTATGTCATATATCTTGACTTCTCCAAAGCATTTGATACTGTGCCACATTAAAGGCTAATTTATAAAATGAGGATGCTTGGATTGGGGAGAAAATGTGTGTATGTGGGTAAGTAAACAAAGTCTTAGAAAACAAAGGGTGGTTATTAGCAGTACACACTCGGAATCGCTTATGTTAGCAGAGCCAGAGTCTGGTAGAGGCTGCTGACAATTCTGACACAATCTGTGCGTGTATTTCCTCTTTCCTTTGCTTTGAGTCAGTATAATGCCAGGCAAAGAAGCATACAGCTGGAGAAGATAAATGAAACATGTAGTTGTAGAAGAAATAATCATGCTATGAACAAATGCAGATAACACTTACTGTGAACACATGCAGCTTATAGCAGATAAGCCATGCTATGAGACCTGCAATTTGAACATATGCAGCATATAGCAGATAAGATATGCTGTGAGACCTGCACATGGGGCACATTTACTAAGACTGGCTTTTTAGGCTGTGGTAGCGGAATCCATAATGGAATTCTTAGATAACCCAAACCTTGTACGTAGAACTTGAAAACACAAGTTTACTGATCCCTACTCAGAATTGCCTGGACGGATTCTCCACTGCACCAAAAAGGAATGTCCCACCTTGGAGAGAAAGAGATCCAGATACCAGGAAAATGAAACCTGGAAATTGATTGGTGGCTATGGGCAATTAAGCCAATTTTCCTTTACACCAGTTTGATAAATTCCCCCCTTGTATGCCTAGGAGGTTCACCTTTATACAAATGACATCAAGCATTCACAAGGACTATGACAAAAAGACTGTACCACAGAACGTGCAAGGGAAGTCAAAATGATTAATATGTAGGCACTAGGGGGTATCAAAATCAGTGCAAAGGAAAAAATGTTTAGTGGCCATAGCAACTAATCAGATTCCACCCAGCCCCACGGTCACCGACAGCCTTCCCCACAGTCACCGACAGCCTTCCCCACAGTCACCGACAGCCTTCCCCACATTCACCGACAGCCTTCCCCACAGTCACTGGCACAGCTCACCCCATTTAAATTATGTGCTGTGTAATTGTTGTCTTAGGTCTCTTTCAAACTAGCAATATAGGTAGTGTCAAGATCTGTTCAGGGAAAAACTGATGGTTTTGCATGCAAGTTCAACCAGTTTTGTCTGCAACTGCATTCAATGTGTGCATTTTTCCATCCCCGTTGCTTATGTTTTTCACGTGCGTGAGGAAGAACTGAAGGATAACCCTCAACATCTGCTAGCATCAGTGAAAAAAAGTCATTTATCAAAACTGTTTAACAGGAAAACTGTATTAGTTGCCCAGAGCAACCAATCAGGGGTCACCTTTCATTTTATTCAGAACACTTTAAGAAATGAAAGGTGAGCTCTGATTGGCTGCTATGGGCAACTAAGGCAGTCTTACTGTTAGACTGTAAAACTGCTTTATCCATTGTATCCCGATGCCTACCATTTTTCACAGAAGCCCCATTCACTTCTAAGGAGCCAGGGCTATGTGAAAAACGCACAATATAGATAATTAGGGGAGATTAAAGGTGGTGTAAAGAAAAACTGGCTTAGTTGTCCATAGCAACCAATCAAATTGATCCTTTCATTTTCTAAAGGAGTTATTAAAGGTGGAATCTGATTGATTGCTATGGGCAACTAAGCCAGTTTTTGTCTACACAACATTTGATAAATCTCCTCAATGAGTGCTGAAATCTATTTTCAGTGGACAGCATTATATCAGTGTAAGGGCCCTTGCACACGACCCTATGCCCTCTGAGACATACGGTCCGTGAACGGGCCATATGTCCTTGAGCGGCATTGATCATACGCACGGGAGTGCACAGCTTCATAGATTACAAAGATGCTGTGCACGTCGGGTCACCCGCGGGACTATTGTCCTGCACTCATATGATCTTGTGAGTGCAGGACGTGCACAGCATCATTGTAATCCATGAAGCTGTGCGCTCCCGTGTGCACGATCAATGCCGCTGTGGGACATATGGCCCGCTCACGGACCGTATGTCTCGGAGGGCACACGGTCATGTGCAAGGGCCCTAATTCAATAGATTTCAGAGAGCTCCACTGAATACTGGAGGCTGCAAAAACATAGGACCTGCCAGGCTGTAGTTGTAGGCACCAAGTAAGTCAGTCATTTAAGTGAGGCTAGCGTTTTAGGGGCCCGTATCGGTCAGCTAGGAGCAGGCCAGGGGCAGCCAGCACTTCAATGCAATTTCCTACCTTAAAAGGGTTTTCCAAGATTTTAATACTGATGACCTATACTCTGGATAGGTCATCAGTATCTGATCAGTGGGGATCTGACATCCGTGCCCCCCCCCTCCACTGATAAGCTGGTTGAGAAGACACTGGCGCTCCTGTGAGTTTCTCGGCCACGACCAAGCACAGTGTCATACATTGTACAGCAGCTGTGAATGGCATTGCAGCTCAGTCCCTTTCACTTCAATGGGGCTAAGCTGTGTCTAGGCCAGATGACCAATTAACGTAACATCAAATTGCCTAGGGAAAGCAGTGAGAAGACTGTGGCGCTACAGCAAGTGCGATGCCTTCTCAAACAGATGATCAGCAGTGGTCCCGGGTGTCTGACCACCACCACCGATCAGTTACTGATGACCTATCCAGAGGTAAAAGCACTAGGAAAACCTCTTGTTGTCATCCTACCTGGCTATGTTGCACTGTCAGTCAGTCTTCACTCTTACTTCTGCACAAGCCGGAATCCCCACAGATGCTGCAGCTCCCCATTGACCATGTACACTGGTGCTTCAGGCAATCACTTCAGGGTGCCATGGCAATACATCTTCTGCACTCATACTCTATAAGTCCTCAGCACCTTCTAGGGTAGTGGCACCTATCTATGTTTTAATGCAGCTCTGACTGTTCATCCCATTTCCCACCGAGTGCTGCCATCTAATTAAAGCTGACCCCCGCCAGCATATATCATAATTGCTGGTAAATACCAGCATCCAGTGGTGTATATAGAGAGGTAAGGGCCCCATAGCAAGGATCAAACCACACCCCCCTCCACACACACAGGACTGAAGGATTTCTGCCTAAACCCCTTTCAGTGACCCTTGGGCCATTTTTCACTGCTTCATTTGCTAAAAGTTGTTCATTTAGATGGTAGAGTCCTGGCCACCTCCAGTAGAAGAGGAGATAATCCAAACTAAGACTGTGCCCCCTCTTGCCCTGGGCCCCATAGTAGTAGCATGGTCTGCCGCTATGGTAGTTAAGCCCCTGCCAGCACCGGCCTTCTGGGCAAAATACCAGCTATGCCTGTGGACTATCCCAACCCTAGGTACTGACTAGGTACTCTTTCTCCACTGGCAGTCTTGCAGATGCAGACTGACAGGACAGGAGCAGTGAGGCTGCAGCTGGAGAGAGAGGTTTCTTCTCCAGCTCCCTTGCTCACTCTCAGAGGGTACAGGACCTGTGATGGTGTCAACAAAAGTCCTGCCCCTTCTAAACAGAGAACTGCATTGATTATCAGTGCAAAGTCTGTACTTTCATAGAAAGTTAAAGGGGTTGTCCGGGATCAAAGTAATTTTTAAAAACATTAATAATCACCTTGACATGCCACAGTAAAGTCATCCTGATGCTTTGTACATATTTTTTTCATCTTCTTTGCTCCTAATAGTCCCTAACACTGTTGTCGGTCTTGTTTACATAGCAGCTCCTGCGCTATGTCATTTCCGGCCACACTGCCTTATGGGTCTCACAAGGCTGCATGACTCTGCAGCTGAACCTCACGGGCCTTACCACTCCTCCTAATCAGTATTCCGCCTCCTGCCACTCATACCCCTCATCAGTATTCCTCTCCTAAAACCGCCTTTTTCTAAGCCTACAAGCTAAATCCCTCCCTGCTTCCATGTATCTGCATAAAGACAATGCTGGCACGGAGTGATCGGACAGGCATGTAGGGACGAGGGAGGCGTGGTTAGCACCCAGCACTTAAATATAGCACATCCCATTCATTGTAAATTACCATAGGAGGCGTGCACTATGCTAAACAGCAGAGTTTGCTGCCTCCAAAACAACCTCCTTCTACATCAAATAACTCTCCTGTGTGGCCGGTGATGTCATCGGCAGAGAGGGGCGTTCCTTAGTGAGGCCAGTTCCCTCCTCCAATACTGCCTCTTTACTCCCAGAGTAATGCCCCCTGTGCCTGGTGATGTCACAAGGGGGCGTGGCTTAGCGCCAGGCATTTCCTTCCTACTGAACAGCTTCCTTGCTAGCTCCAGAACGCCCCCGTGTGCTGGTAACATCACCGGGGTCCTTGCTAAGTGGAAGAAGAGGCTTAGCACACCAGTAAGGAGCCCGGTACGTCACTTGCCAGGCAAAAAAAACTTACTTCCGGTCCTTGATTGCAGCATGAGGAATGTGGGCATCAAAGGCAAAGAACTGAAGATAAAACCCAGATGGAAGTATGCGATTAGGGAAATGTATCCTAGTAAGAAATAATCATCAAACCCGGACAACCCCTTTAAGGACCTGTGATGATGATGTCATTGTATCCTTGCACAAACTGCCTCATAAGAAAATAAATCACAATTATTTTTGCCAGTAAAAAAAATTACCGGTACTGGTCTTTTAGCTGAAATACTGGTCAGGCCGGTGAGTTAGCGGCCAGGTGGCAACCCTAGATGATCCTGGACCTATATATAGCAGTATATAATGAGTATGGACCTGTATAGACTGTATAATATGACTACACCTCTTTATAGTGGTATATTATGAGTATATACCTCTATATAGCTGTATATAATGACCCTGCACCTGTTTATAGCTATATATAATGAGCCTAGACATGTATATAGTTGTATATAATTAACATAGATATAGATAGATATCTGCATATAATGAGCCTAGACCTGTATAGACAGTATATATGATCTTGGACTATATAGTGTTGATAATGTTGTTTCCTGTTTCGTCCTCAGCAGCACTGAAGGGTTAACCTTGCCACTTTCTCTCTAGGACCGCCCACCTATATATAACACACCCATTTAGTATAATCATGCCACTAGTATAGAAGCACGCCCCCAAGAAGCATACTCACTCGACTAGATTTATCAAACCTGGTGTAAAGGAAAACTGGCTTAGTTGCTCATAGCAACCAATTAGATTCCACCATTCATTTTTCAGAGCTCCTTTGGAAAATTAAAGGTGAATTCTGATTGGTTGGTATATGCAACTAAGCAAGATTTCTTTCACACCTGTTTTGATAAATCGCCTCTTGTGTTTTTTTATTCGTCCTCATTACTTTAAGAAGCCCAGTTTTGGTGTGTTTTACCTCTCGTAATATTGGGTGTGTGCCATGGCTTTGAGTCAGCATAGCCAAGTGGTTTGTCCCTGGTGCTTTACTGCTCTGGTAAAGTCCCGTTGAATCTGGGCATTTTAAAGGCGGGCAGCGGGAGTTTAATTCTGTGTATATGTCTAGAGGCATTTCTCTGAGCTCATGTCATCATCTTGTGCCAGGCTAGGCTACTGCACATGAAGGCGCCCTCCTTCCACCTGTTCTGGCACGAAAGTTAAGTATATGAGCAGGGGCATACATAGAAACCGAGGGACCCCATAGCGAATCTCAGAACTGGGCCCCCCACTCACATATAAAGTACAATTATTGTAACTGTATATTGTGTATATATATATATATATATATATATATATATACAGTACAGACCAAAAGTTTGGACACCTTCTCATTCAAAGAGTTTTCTGTATTTTCATGACTGACAGGGTACACCTGTGAAGTGAAAACCATTTCAGGTAACTACCTCTTGAAGCTCATCAAGAGAAGGCCAAGAGTGTGCAAAGCAGTATTCAAAGCAAAAGGTGGCTACTTTGAAGAACCTAGAATATAAGACATATTTACAGTTGTTTCACACTTTTTTGTTTTATATAATTCCACATGTGTTAATTCATAGTTTTGATGCCTTCAGTGTGAATCTACAATTTTCAGTCATGAAATACAGAAAACTCTTTGAATGAGAAGGTGTGTTCAAACTTTTGGTCTGTACTGTATATATACACACACATACATACACAGCGATATATATAATAGTGTTACCTGCAGTCCTATGTAAAACCAGTTAACACTAGAGTAGATCATGTGGTAATGTTACCTAAGTCCTTAGTGTGCCTCCCTGTGCCTCTCCCACGGGATTCCATGCTGGTGGCGCTGCCTACTGTTCCGTCTTCTTGTTGCCCCGCACAGAACGTCCTGATGCAGCTGTGTCAAGACATAGGAACACTGTGGGCATGGTGATGGTGACACACACAGGGACAGGGACACAGGAGGACAGGGACACATATACAGGGACAGACACACAGAGGGACAGGCACACACAGGGACAGGGATAGGGATAAACACAGGGACAAACACCATACCTCCCAACCGTCCCGGATCCAGCGAGACAGTTCCAGATTGCAGTGGCTGTCCCGATATGGGGGAAGTATGTCCCGGTTCCTGGCAGCCATAGGACGTAGAGACAGTTGCCTGTTATATAAAGAAGTGGCCAGACTGCTTCTTCCATCCTCCCTCTCGCCCCCCCTGCAACTATCCGTACCACTGCTCTGGGCAGGGGACGGGGCCGGCCGACAGTCAGCCTTGGCTCCTCCCCCTCGAGACAAGAGAAGCCGATGTCCTTCTGGTGATGCTGCTGCTAGGAAGAAGGTAAGTATATGGTTTTTATTTATTTTTTTCTAACTTTCTGTGAGGGGTACAATGTGGGCACATTACTAGGGGCACAATATATTACTGGGGGGCACAATGTGGGCATATTACAGTGGGGCACAATGTGGGCATATTACAGTGGGGCACAATGTGGGCATATTTCAGTGGGGCACAATGTGGGCATATTACTGGGGGCACATAACTGGGCGTATTCCTGGGGGGCACAGCTGGTCATATTACTGGGGGCACATAACTGGGCATATTCCTGGGGGGCACAGCTGGTCATATTACTGGGAGCATATAACGGCATATTCCTGGGGGGGGGGAGAGAACAGCTGGGCATATTACTGGGAGGCACATAACAGGGCACATTACTGGGGGCTCAGCTGGGCATATGACTGGAGGCACATAACAGGGCATAATACTGGGGGCACAGCTAGGCATATTAATGGGGGCACATAACTGGGGAATATTTACTATGTGGAGCAGTAAGGAGACTGGGTGGGATTAGGTGTATAGTGGGCGGAGTTGGGGGTGTGGCCTCGTGCTGAAAAAATTTGCGCGGCGCACACACACACGCAGGGACAGGGACACAGGCACAGGGACACACAGGAACAGACAGACACACACACATGGACAGACAGACAGGGACAGATAGACACACAAGGACAAACACGCAGTGACAGACAGACACACCGGGACACACACACACAGCTAGGCCTAGACAAGGTGTTTCATGCAGATTGCCCCTCATCAGTGGAGAACAGAGATTACTGGGTGAGAGGCCTGGATCAAGATTTGGGGAATACAATATCTCCTTAATCTTGACGAGTCTCATAGCCATGCACGCTCCTCTGGAATTCTGGGAAGAGGGTGTGCAAGTGAGCTCTTAACAAGCTCTGTGTCAAGAACCAGTGAGTGTAAACCAACTGTGCCTTGTGTCCTACCTCCTCTAAGGGCTTTGTTTAAGTGAACCCCTCATTCTTCACAATTCCCCAGATGGTGGGGATAGACTTTCCTGAGGGGAACACCAAGTCGCTACCTCTTGAGGAGGATTGGCACATGAGGCAGCTGGTCCAGGAGGACCAGGAGGTACCTGAGCAAGGTACCAGAGGTACAGAGGTAGTCAGAAGGCCGAGTCGTTACTAGGAACAACAATGTGGGACCGAAGGATGAGGCAGAGCCGTAGTCAGACAGGCCATGAGTCAGGGCAGGAGGCACAGGCACAGGTACAGGTTAGGCAATCTGGGTCAGCAACAGGATAGTATATGCAAGCAGGCAGGGATCAAGCAGGTAGCGGAGTCTGGAACACAAGCAGGAATAATAGCAACCTAAGCAGGACACAAAGACCTTGACGCATCTGGGAAGGGGCGACTTATATTCAAGCAGGAGGGCTAGGATTGGTCAGCGAGGTCACATGATCTAACCCATAAAGCACAGGAAGTGGCACATGCCGATCCTTAAGAAAGAGCTGCAGGGAAGAAGCAGCAAGCATGCTTTGGCCAGGCATGAAGGGAAACTGTGGAATGGATCCAAGAACAAACAGTACCTTCAAGGACAGAGCCCAGGACTGCAGCGGTAAATGGGGAGGCACAGGCAGCAGATCACTGCTGAACACGGTGCCCAGAACCGCAGCCCTAAGCAGCAGGACAGAGGCGCACAGCCGCCGCTGTTACAATCTGCCTCTAATGCTACTAGATGTAAGGTAGCTACCAGATGTAAAGACAGCTTTTTTTGGGTGACTGCCCCTCAGCAAAGCAGAGCAGAGAGTCAATCACCCCAAAACAGCTATCTGCATTTGAGATGCTTGCATATTCTCTTCCTAGAATTCCAAAGGAGTGTGAATGGCCTATAAGACTCCTCATGCTGTTTAAGGCACTGTCCATAAAGAGATATTTTATTCCCCAGAAGCTATGCAAGGGAATTTATGCTTGGGCAGAATTATATCTGCTAAACTTAAAGGGGTTGTCTGCTTTATTTATATTGATGATTAGTGTTGAGTGAATTGAAGTATCCAAAGTGGATTCACAGCAAGGCAGAATTTCTTCATGCTTGGTGGTAACAAATCAATTTTCCCAGAAATGGCGGTAAGGAAAATAAATAAATAAATAATAATAATCATACGCACCTCATTCATTTGAGTGCGAAGAGGCCACCTCAGCCATCTTGATTGAAGATCCCGCTCAAGATTTTACGATAGATTTTCAATCAAGATGGCTGCAGTGGCTTCTTCACGCTCAAATATATAAGGAGAGTATTTTTGTTTTTTTTCACCAATTAACCCCTGAAAGCCCTAATTTTGTTCTCTCAGATGCTGCGATCAGTAATGAATGCAGCATCTGAGGGGTTCAATGACAGGGGTGGCGCAATCGCCGTTACCGTCATTGTGTCCACTATTCACAAAGAAATGCATTTTGTGACAAAATAATTAATCACAAAGCAATTTTCTTTGTAAAATTTGGCAAAGCAGCTGATTTGAAGTTTTCTAAACATCACTCATCAGTCTTGATGACCAATCAGTGGTTTGAAGAAAAGGCAGTTCTCATATGAGTGCTGCCTTATCATTGATTACCTGCTTGCCGTCGCAACCACAGCAGGGAGCAGGTATAATTACACCAAAACTGTCCCATTCACTTCTAAGGTATGGCCCCTTCCCATTCAAGTGAACAGGAATAAACTGTCCCATAGAAGTGAATGGTATGGCAGGGGACGGAGCCTAACCGCTGAACAAGAAGGAGGTCTGAGACAGAGCTCCTGCTTCACAGACCCGTGCTTCATAGCTTCTTATCGCCAGAAACATACCAAAAATGGTCAAAATAGGAAGAGAAGTCTCGTGATGCCCCTGGAACTCCTAAGCTGAAGAAAAACCAGGCTGAAATGGATAGATTTCTCAGGAGAAAGCTCGCAACTTCCCCAGCGAGGGCAAACAAGATGGCGCCGCAAGCACTGCAGCGTGACTCCGATGGTGAGGAGGATGACGATGGTTCTTGTGCAATGGAGGCAAGTGAATCAACCCAAGAAGATGATACTAATACACTCACCAAGTCCTTCTTTAAAGCAACCATGTCCTAGGCCCTGGTTCCACTAATACAAAAAATTAGAGACCTGAGATATGACATTAGAGCCCTGGGACATCAGGTCGATAAGATGGAGCAAGATCAAAGCCTAGTATTGGCATACAGCTCAGCAACTTGAATCCCAAATGTCGTGTCTTAATAATACCTACCTCATGATTGAGGATCAAGATAACAGGAGCCGCAGAAAAATGTAAGGATTAAAGGCCTACCTAAAACTGTAGCACTGGATGCCTTAGATCACACAGCCCGGCTGATATTTGCTAACCTCATTGGCGAAGACGAAGCTGACGCCATTACTATTTAAAGAATCCATCGCTCCCTGCGCCCAGCTCCCAAACAAGGTGAGCAACCTAGAGATGTTATTTGCGGGCTTGCCATCTTGCAAGCATCTTGTGACAAAAAAGAACTGCAATATGAAGAGTCTCCCATTTTTCTCTTCCAAGACATAGCTCCATCCACTTTAATCAAGCGTCAAGCTCTAAAACCCCTCACCGACCACCTGAGGAGCCAAAAAATACTGTATTGGTGGCTGTTCCCCTTCGGGCTCACCTTCGCTAAAAATGGACGTCGCTGTGTCATCCAGATACCACAAGATCTAAAAATGGCCTGGAATATCCTGGACATTTCACCTCTATCCATTGGGCTGCCACTAGATTTCAAGCTTTCCAATCTCCCACTACTTCCAGCCCTGGAGCCCTGGGAGACAGTCTCCAAGCAAAAAACACCCAAAAGCAAGAGGCGACTGGAATGAGTGGACAACCTACAGTACAGACCAAAAGTTTGGACACACCTTCTCATTCACTTAACAAAAAAGTATAAAACAACTGTAAATATGTCATATTCTAGGTTCTTCAAAGTAGCCACCTTTTGCTTTGATTACTGCTTTGCACACTCTTGGCATTCTCTTGATGAGCTTCAAGAGGTAGTCACCTGAAATGGTTTTCACTTCACAGGTGTGCCCTGCCAGGTTTAATAAGTGGGATTTCTTGCCTTATAAATGGGGTTGGGACCATGAGTTGTGTTGGGCAGAAGGCAGGTGGATACACAGCTGATAGTCCTACTGAATAGACTGTTAGAATTTATATTATGGCGAGAAAAAAGCAGCTAAGTAAAGAAAAACGAGTGGCCATCATTACTTTAAGAAATGAATTTCAGTCTGTCTGAAAAATTGGGAAAACTTTGAAAGTGTCCCCAAGTGCAGTCGCAAAAACCATCAAGTGCTACAAAGAAACTGGCTCACATGAGGACTGCCCAGGAAAGGAAGACCAAGAGTCACCTCTGCTGTGGAGAATAAGTTCATCCGAGTCACCAGCCTCAGAAATCGCAGGTTAACAGCAGCTCAGATTAGAGACCAGGTCAATGCCACACAGAGTTCTAGCAGCAGACACATCTCTACAACAAATGTTAAGAGGAGACTGTGTGCAGCAGGCCTTCAGGGTAAAATAGCTGCTAGGAAACCACTGCTAAGGACAGGCAACAAGCAAAAGAGACTTGTTTGGGCTAAAGAACACAAGGAATGGACATTAGACCAGTGGAAATCTGTGCTTTGATCTGATGAGTCCAAATTTGAGATCTTTGGTTCCAACCACCGTGTCTTCGTGCGACGCAGAAAAGGTGAACGGACGGACTCTACATGCCTGGTTCCCACCATGAAGCATGGAGGAGGAGGAGGAGGTGTGATGGTGTGGGGGTGCTTTGCTGGTGACACTGTTGGGGATTTATTCAAAATTGAAGGCATACTGAACCAGCATGGCTACCACAGCATCTTGCAGCGGCATGCTATTCCATCCGGTTTGCATTTAGTTGGACCATCATTTATTTATCAACAGGACAATGACCCCAAACACACCTCCAGGCTGTGTAAAATTTGACCAAGAAGGAGAGTGATGGGGTGCTACGCCAGATGACCTGGCGTCCACAGTCACCAGGCCTGAACCCAATCAAGATGGTTTGGGGTGAGCTGGACATCAGAGTGTAGGCAAAAGGGCCAACAAGTGCTAAGCATCTCTGGAAACTCCTTCAAGACTGTTGGAATACCATTTCAGGTGACTACCTCTTGATGCTCATCAAGAGAATGCCAAGAGTGTGCAAAGCAGTAATCAAAGCAAAAGGTAGCTACTTTGAAGAACCTAGAATATAAGACATATTTTCAGTTGTTTCACACTTTTTTGTTAAGTATATAATTCCACATGTGTTAATTCATAGTTTTGATACCTTCAGTGTGAATCTACATTTTTCATAGTCATGAAAATACGGAAAACTGTTGAGAATGTGTGTCCAAACTTTTGGTCTGTACTGTATATCTGCAGACTCACCACCACCTTGAATCCCCAGATATATCCACCGTGGAGATGATCCCACAGATGAATAACCTGCTGTTATTCATCTGTGGCAGAAGCTGAACTTGAGTAGCAGAGCTGAGGTAGTAGCTGAACTCGGAGTAGTAGAGCTGGGATTATGTAGGCCTGGCAGTAGCAGAACTAGAGTAGCAGAGCTGTGGTTGTACAAGCTTGGCTGCAGCAGGTCTCGGGGTAGCAGAGTCGACAGTCCGGGTCATACACAGGAGGGCAGCGAGGTACCAGAGAACAGACAGAGGCGTAGTCAGGAACAAGCAAATGGTCGAGGCGGGCATCACAGGTTAAGGTCAGCAAACAGAGTCAGCAACTGGATGATCAACGAGGTACCAAAGGATCAGGCAGGAACGTAGAAGGCAGGAACAGACACGGGTCATACACGGAATAACAGCAATGGAAACAATAGCACACCTTCGCTATGGATAAACCACAATATTGCTCAGGCACCCGAGAGTGGGCGGGGCCGCCTTAAATAGATGAACTTGGGCCAGGACAGGTGGGGGGACAGATTTCAGGTGCACACACTGCGTGTATAAGAAGCAGAGAGAGCCGGCGCCCTCCCCCTACGGGACACAGCTGGAGTAGCCCTGGAGGATGAAACAACATAGCAGTGTCCAGATGGAGCATGGACAGGAATCCTGCAAAGGTGAGTGCTGGGAATAGTAGTACGCCGGGAACTGGCAACCACCGGCGTTACAAAAAGATAGACAAAAGAAACTTAATTCTCTCTTAAGCCAAATACCATCTATAGAATCTATACAAAAAAGGTCTAAAGCCCTGACAGCTCAAGATGACCTTCTCTCTTTAAGACTTAAATTGAAAGAACTTCTCAAAATAAAATGTGCAAAAGCATACCAATATGCAAAATTTAGACAATACATGCATGGTGACAAAGGCAATAAGCTTATGACACATCTCATCAAGAAGAGAACTGAGACTCAACATATATCAGCTATCAAAACAAAATCAAGATCACTAGCTACATCCACCACGGACATTGCAGACCAGTTCTGTTCTTATTACACTGCACTATACAATCTGGACTCAAATTCCCCTGACCACCCCCCTACCACTCCTGATATAAACCAACAAGCACATATTGACTCATTCTTAAATAGTCTTAATCTCCCTAAAATATCTTCAGAAGACTGTTTAAATCTATTAGCTCTAATATCGGAGGTTGTAAAAATAATCAGAAGCATACCCTTAGGCAAAGCCCCTGGCCCAGACGGCCTCCCTGCAGGTTACTACAAAAAATTTCTACATGTACTTTCCCTTCAGCTGACCAACTGGTGTCAAGCCCTCGCCAGGGGGAACCCTCCAAAAACAAGCTTTGGAAGCCACTATTACTATCATCCCCAAATAAGGCAAATACGCTACAGAATGTAGCAACTATAGGCCTATCCCTTTACTTAATATATGTATGTTGAGGTAGCAACTAATATTGCTTTTTGGGGTTCAATCAGTCACTCCGAATCAAGCAGGCATGAGTGTACACTTATCTAAGAAAAGACACTGACACAATATATATAGTTCAGTATCAGATCTATGACATGCCTCGTGGCTGCTGTCTCTATAGCTCTGAAGTTCCTCTTTTATTATAACGGTACATATCTTCACAGAAAAAGGAGAAGGGGCGTAAGCATGCAAATAACTAATAATGTATATATCTTCTTGTACTCCTACGTGGTCTTGATTGGGCAAGGAGCCTCATGCCATCCTGCATCACTGCCTTGAGAAAGAGATAAGGCCCACGTGTAGATAAGAGTACAGGCGCCATCTTAGACCTGTTGCATCAGCTAAATATGAATACATTTTATGCAAGCTTTATAAAGACTACAGAGTATAAAAGTATAAAAGTATATAAAGGCACATTTGTTCTTGTCTCATCACATTATCCGGGATATTGAATTCACATTATCCTGAAGACGTGGGAAACTTAGGATTTGCAATAGAATACATTACATTAAGTCCATATACCTCGACAGTCCCCCCTAAATACTGATGTTTTCCACGTCTGACCCTACCTAAACAATACCAGGATATAGACATTCTATACAGCTGCATAAGCATTTACAAAGCTGAGATATATATATATATATATATTTGTATAGCATTATATACATGTATATACAAATGACATAACACTGTGAGGGGAAAATTCAGTATTTCTACCGGTCTACCTTCACAGTCCCCCCTAAAGACTGAATTTTTCCCTAATCTTTGATTTTCTAATTGTCAAGAGTGTCTAGACCAGTGGTTCTCAACTCCAGTCCTCGGGACCCACCTGCCAGTCAGGTTTTCAGGATTTCCTTAGTTTAGACCAGCTGATATAATTAGCGTCCATCCATCAGGACTTACCACAGGTATTCATTCTGTGGGATATTCCTAAATCCTGACTGGCAGGTGGGTCCCGAGGACTGGAGTTGAGAACCACTGGTCTAGACCGACATGGGGGAAAATGTAGTCTTCACCAAGGCTGAAACCCAACAGGCACCCCCCTATGTACTTGGGCTTATCCTAATCATTTGACAGAAACCTACTTGTGGACCATTGAATTTCTAAAAAAAAGTGTCTCTCCGTGGTCGTCTTCTCTTCGATCTTCTTGGATAATAACAAAAGTTTTTGGTGCAAAGCCAATTGTCCATCACGTAATGCTTGTTATGATAAAGTGCAGTCTATGACCCCTCCTTATGTATGTGAAGGGGTTGCAGGTGTAGGTGTCAGTGTAGATGTTAGAGCCTCTTATCACCTTGACTGTGGGAGGAGCTTTGACACAAGGACCTCCCACCCTCACTGGTCTGCATCAGCTCTGCTGGTTAGGCACACAGATTACCGTTAAGGTCCACCCCTGGACAACCATAATACGAACAGCAAGGCCTTGTTCAGCATGGCAGACCCGTGGTCGAAGTTGTTTCTTGTTGGGTGACGGGTTACTGACAACTGTGTCTTACCACACCTTGTAGACTGGACGTAGCAGCTCCTGGACTTTCCCCGAGGTTGTTAGTCCCAGCTCTTTTTAGCTGCACACAGGAAAGATGCACCGGAACAGTTCCACACAATCAAAAAGTCAACTCAAAAAACTCAGTTCATGTTAGAATAAGCCGTTGCTGAGGTGGTTTCCTCTTCATCATTGATCAAATAAACAAATGTCCTTAGAACTTTTGTCAGTCCAACACTGTATGTAAATAACACTTACCAATGAGACCAAAGAGGTCTTCTGTCAAATCAAAATGGACTTTTGTGAGACTCTAAATCTGGTCTAATTAAAGGATACTTCAAAACAAACTCTCATGATTTTTTTTTTTTTTTATTACAAATAATCCTGCATATTTCAATACATTAATCAATACCAATACCCGGGTATCTTGTGAAATGTAAACCTTTTGAACCAAATAAAACACAATACCATTAATATTTTATTAATAACCAACCTTCTTGAGATACCTAACGATGTTTGATGTTTACTAAATGTGTGATATTGTGTATTCTGCACATTTTGTAGCAGTATCCAACTTTTCTGGATGTGGAAATGATTGGACCTTTTTTTCTTTTGAATGAACAGAGTATTCGTAACTAGGAGATGTGCACAAGGGCTGTCTTTGTATCTGTGACGTCAGCATTGTCCTCCTCCCTCCCCCCCTTTCAGTCGCACACTGTGAGCTTCCCTCTTTGAGTCAGTCTTATCTTGGTTGTCCATGGGGTCAGATCTCTGATGTTAGTACATTAGACATACAACAAGTCGACAAAAAGCAAACATAGAAACAAACAGATCTGACAATACAGACACAAAACATGAAGGGCCCATAAACGTTTCATTGCCTTGTTTTCAAAAATAAAATGTAGAGTTTGGTCAAAATATTTGGTACCAAGGAAAAATAAAAATCCCCAATGCGCATATAAAGAAAAACAAATGTAGTACATCATACACATTCCTTCATTTTCTCTGCTGCATCCACGCACAGTCCACACACAAGTACAACTTCAAACTACATTCATTCACATTCCACTGAATGAGTCAACTCTCAGAGACACAGCTTTCCTGGATACGGATACACACAGAAAACCATCCTGTACGGAGGGGGTAGAAAGAAACATTAAGTGAATCAATTGCTGGCACGTAATACCATTGTCTTCGGTTGTTCACTCCTACAACACATTGTTAAACTATTGTCTCGACTCTTGGACATTTACAAGCTGCTAGAAAGAGAAAAACAAAAGTTATTAATTTATAAAATTTCTGATTTCTAATTAAACAATATTAATTGATTACAGTTATATTTATATCCTTCATTTACTAAGTCGAGTACTCGTTGTGCTTCTACTTGCATCTATGTGCATTGTTTCCCACTTGTAGCCGTGTCATGGAGAATACCAGTAACTAAGATGGCCGCTGGGCAGGGACTGAAGTTCCCTCAGTTAAGATGGCTACCTGGAAAGGAAGTTGCAGGAGTTAAGATGGCCACCGGAGTGGGAATGGGATTAGTTAAGATGGCTGCTGGAACGGAAATGAGACGTAGGGCGTGCCATCTTGTGTAATAACTGGATACAAGGAGGTGAGCCATGGGCGTGGTTTTGGCACTGACGTACTTTACAGGTCCACCCCTCTGAAGAGGGAGACTGAGGGGGCTAGTGATATGGCGGGGGATGTGTCTGCATCGGAAGCGTGGCAGGGTCCACCTGCGCCATTTTAGGGGCTGTGCTGACGGCATGTAAAAGTAATCATTTGTCTTTTCATTATACATTTCTGCCCAGACTAAATTCTTATATTTAATAATTTACCGCTGATGTTCGCATTGGTTTTCATGACATCTAAAATATAATGTTGTAAATTCAAGGCCGAATGTCCAGTGTTCACTCCTTTTTGGCCTAATGCCAGAACACTTCCTTGTGAGCGATGATTTCTTCCATTCTCAACTTAACCCTTAATTTGGCCTCATCATCACATCAATAGAGCAGATTTCACTCACAGTAAACTTGGCTGTGTGACCTTCATCTACTAGTCGGTTCTCTGGCAACACACAAGGTCAGATTTCTGGTCCACACAGACATAACAAGTTGATTATCATAGTCATAAATTCCAAAGGGGGGGGCTGCGAAAACTGCAAACTGCAGGAGACACAAAGCTGAAGAAGATCCTTTTTTTTTTTTTTTTTCCTCTTCTTTCTTTAGAAGCCAAATCCGCCATCTTGCAATGGAAATATGGCTATTCTTCTCAACCTAGTACAACTTTCTATAAGTCACTTACATAAACCATATCAACCATTTTTGCTGCACCAGCCTATTACCCTTCTAACCAACTTCTCTTTCCCTTCAATACACTTTCCACAGTCCATCTTTTTTTTTTTTTTCTTCCTTTTCTGATTTGAAGCAGTTCTATAGAAGGCTCTTGCTACATCGATCAAACCTTCACTGGGCTGTAATCTGCCTCCTGGAGGCATCCCAATTATCTTAAACAAGCTTTTCACATCCTTCACATATCTTTTTGCCTTCTTTATTCCACCAGACTGACAGCATTCTGAGCACCAGCCGGGAGACTGTGCTGTCTTTTGAACACTTGAAGCATATCTTACAGTGCCCTATTGGCGCGGCCGTTTTCGCCAACCTGAGTTAACCGTCCTCCGAAAAGCCAATAAATCACGGGGGGAGGGGAAAAAGAAACACACTACGATTTCCCCGGGGAGAGAGAAACCACTACGATCTCCCCAATTTACACGCCGACTCAAGCGGCTAAACTTCAAACTGCAATCAACACTTCGCCCGTGAGGGAGTTGCAACAATGGGCACGACGGTTACCACTCAGCGCACTAACTAACGACCTAACAACTAACTAACTGGTCTGACTGGGTAACTTGTCGGTATACCCCAGGCTCGCGCTCCGGATAACTTGTCGGTATACCCAGGTGCCACCAAAATCCCAGGCGCACGCTCCGGGTAACTTGTCGGTATACCCAGGCGCCGCCCAAATCCCTACTCTAGGCGCACACTCCGGGTAACTTGTCGGTATACCCAGGCGCCGCCCAAATCCCTACTCTAGGCGCACGCTCCGGGTAACTTGTCGGTATACCCAGGCGCCGCCTAGATAACTACTCTAACGTGTTAGGCGCACGCTCTGGGTAACTTGTCGGTATACCCAGGCGTCACCTAAATCACTACTCCAACGTGTTCTCACAGATTCCGCTGCCAGTCTGGGTCCCTAACGTGATCTGATTGAATCCCCGCGTGACCTTATTACAAACGTTTGAAAAGCTATAGGTTCTAGAACCCCCGGCGAAGACCACCAGGCGTCTGGTCACGTGACGTTTCACTCAGGTCCCACACAACCTAAACCCCAGGCTGCCACTACCCCCTCGAGCCACAGGCAAATTAACACATACAGTGTATATGCAACTTACCGTGGTCTTAGTGAGGGTGATCAGGCCTCCGTTCGGGAGGGAGTGGGTCCTGTGGTCGGTCAAGGGTTGGGACAACGAGCGAGTCCTGATGCTCCTTTCGGGGGCCCCACTTTGTTGGGCGCCAGCTGTTGAGGTAGCAACTAATATTGCTTTTTGGGGTTCAATCAGTCACTCCGAATCAAGCAGGCATGAGTGTACACTTATCTAAGAAAAGACACTGACACAATATATATAGTTCAGCATCAGATCTATGACATGCCTCGTGGCTGCTGTCTCTATAGCTCTGAAGTTCCTCTTTTATTATAACGGTACATATCTTCACAGAAAAAGGAGAAGGGGCTTAAGCATGCAAATAACTAATAATGTATATATCTTCTTGTACTCCTACGTGGTCTTGATTGGGCAAGGAGCCTCATGCCATCCTGCATCACTGCCTTGAGAAAGAGATAAGGCCCACGTGTAGATAAGAGTACAGGCGCCATCTTAGACCTGTTGCATTAGCTAAATATGAATACATTTTATGCAAGCTTTATAAAGACTACAGAGTATAAAAGTATAAAAGTATATAAAGGCACATTTGTTCTTGTCTCATCACATTATCCGGGATATTGAATTCACATTATCCTGAAGACGTGGGAAACTCAGGATTTGCAATAGAATACATTACATTAAGTCCATATACCTCGACATGTAGATGTAAAGATATAGGCCAAACTTTTAGCTTCAAGGCTCAGTTCCCTTATCCTCGGAATTGTAAAACCAGAACAGGTTTTGTTACGGGCCAAGAGGGAAACTTTCAATCATGTAGGCTTATCCACGCCATTCTTTGGGCTAAAAATAAAAATATACCACTTACTCTCCTGAGCACAGATGCCGAAAAGGCTTTTGACAGAGTAAACTGGCTATATATGCAGCGCACATCACACAGATTTGGTTTTCCACCTCCCTTTACACAAGCCATTATGTCACTTTATAACCATCCAAGTGCTAAAGTAAGGATAAACGGAACTCTGTCTAAGCCTTTTCACATAACCAATGGCACACGGCAAGGCTGCCCACTTTCCCCCACTCTATTCATCTTGGTGATGGAGACCCTCTTGCAAGCCTTTAGGGACGACCCTCTGATTAATGGTCTAAAAGTGAGCCCAGACAAACATAAGTGTGCTGCGTTTGCAGACGACTTCCTCCTATTGATCACAAACCCAATACAAGCTTTACCACGAATCTTAACCCTCTTTAACACATTTGGGACTATTAAGTTTAAATTAATTATACCAAATCAGAAGCCATGAATGTTTCCCTCTTGGCCAAAACAGTCCTCCAACTAAAATCCACTTCCCCTTTCAAATGGAATTCGAATTCACTGCCATATCTAGGCATAACGCTCACAAGTGATCCTACTAAACTATATATAACCAACTATCTATCTCTACAGAAAAATATTGGCCTTCAACTACAATCTTTGTCCTTACCGTGGGTGTCTTGGATAGGCAGAAAAAACTTACTCCAGACCTATATAGTTCCCAAACTTCTCTACTTGTTACAAATGATACCCATCTTCCTCCCTCAATCCTTCTTTGCACAAGTTAGATTTCTGTTCAAACAATTTTTATGGAAAGGCAAAAAACCCCGAATAGCATATGATAGACTAATAAAAGACCGCTCACATGGTGGTTTCGGTCTACCAGACATACACCTTTACTATAAGGCTATACAATTAAAGAGATGGCTTCAAATCTGTATCCCTCATTTTAGAACTATAAACTCTGCCATATAAATAGCCCTTCTCTCAGACAAACAATATTCTAGAATCTGGAATATAGATAAATCCTCGACCCCACCAGAAGGATTGACCAAAGGCATTTTCTCAGTAATACACTCAGTACACTTGGATTACAATCTCTTCACCAACCCCCCCCCCCCCCCCCCAGGAGTCTACCAGCAGCCTTTATTCCATACTTATTAAAACCTGCAACATCTCATGCTCCTCCTTTTGGGGCCTTGCTCAAGGATACCACCATTTCCTCATTCTTACAAGAAATTAAACAAAGATGATATACCTTCATTCTCCTCACGCATCATCAAAGATGGCAATTTCCTGGCCAAATAGGAACTGCAACGCTCATGTGAAAAAATACTAATGGACTACGACAGCTTCCAAACCTACATGGTTTGAAAAACTTGCCTTAAATCAAAACATGCCAAAACACTATTTCTCTTCTCTACAAATCCTTAAATTCCAAACTGGATCATGTAACCCCCGCATATATTACACTTTGGCAAAAAGACCTAAATAGAACATTTACCTCTGTAGAAATAGTGTCACGACAGGGGACACAAAGGATAGTGAGCCCTGTCCTGAACCCCACCACTTTCCCTTCCTACTTACAGTAGAAGCCCTAGGCAGCAACACCGTAACTTGGCGGCAGTCCCTATACTGCGTAAGTGCACAGGGCAGGGAAGGGAAAAACAGGGAGAGACAAACACGGACAGAACACACAATAATAGAAGAGTAAACAAGCCGGGTCAAAAACAGGAGGTCACGTCAAATACTAAGGGTAAAGCGAGAGAAAAGTCAAAGTCCAAATCCGAGTCCAAATGTCGCAAAATCCAATACAGCAAAGTAACACAGCTCTGATCAAAGGTAGAACTAATCACAGGCGCTGAGTAAGGCAGTTGCAATCTTTAAATAGCCCGCCCAGGATCATGTGATGTGGCCAGCATCACATGACCTGAGGCGGAGCAAACTGTCAAAACAATATGCAAAGTAGCCATGTGGTGTGATCAGCATCACATGGCTAAACCCAAACAGAAGATTAACTGATGAAGTGCTGGCTGACCAGACCAGCACTTCAATTCCCTACTGCTCGTCTCTAGGGGGGCGGAGAGGTCCGGCGACGCCGTGCGGAGGGAGCGCGACGCCGGCCTCCCGTGACAGTAACCCCCTCTTCACGAGGGGCCACCGGACCCTTACAAGAGGGAACCGGTTTCTCAGGATGCTGCAGATGAAATTCCCTGATAAGAGTATCCGCATGCATCCTGCTCAACGGGACCCATGACCTGTCCTCTGGCCCAAACCCCTTCCAATGCACGAGATACTGGAAGGAGTTCCGGACCTTCCTTACGTCAACGATCCTGGACACTTTTTTTTTTAAACATTCTTTATTTTGTTTTCAATAAAGTACAAGAAAGTACAAGAACCATTCAACAACAATCTGGGTCAGACGCATATGACATAATGCTGCCTTATGAGACTGATAAATGATGTGTACAAACACAAGACCCAAAAATAATAGTAGATTCAAGCGGGGTCTCAACCTCAGAGACTGCAACAAAATATTCTACCAGACATACCACAAACACAACTCACAAGACTTACAAGCCCAACAGACAAAGGGAAGGGGGGGGGAGAGGTACTAAACAGGTGTGACCTCACAAACAAAGTCAGAACGAACACATGAAGAGGAATAGGGGAGGGGGGTGAAGAGGGAGGGGATGGAGGTAGAGAGGTTAGGGGAAAGGGCAGGGAAAAGAAAAAAAGAGAAATGAAGAGAAAAGGAGAGAAAAGGAGACAGGGGAAGAACATCCTTGATACTTTCCATCACCTTCCATCCACAACGGAGAGAAAAGGAACGGAAGGGACAGGAAAGGAAGAGAGGAGGGGACATTAGAGAAAAAGCTTTACCCTCTCCATACCTAAACCAGAGTATCTTGTGTCTCCCTCCACGGCTTCCAGAGCCTCTCAAATGCATTGTGCGTTCTAGTCAACCAGCTGGACATCTCCTCGAATTGGCAAATTTGATCTACTTTCTTTATAAATTCCTTCAGTGAAGGCGGAGTAGCGCTCAGCCAATGTAATGGAATCAAAGCTTTGGCCGCCGCAATTAGATGTGAAATCAGATTATTTTTGGAGGGTTTGTATGTCTTAGAGGGTCTAGCAAGCGCTACAATGTCAATGAAGAGGCTAAGCTCCTGGCCACTAAGCTTATTTATGGCTTTCTGTATGTCCTCCCAGTAGGGGCGGATTCCAACGCAGTCCCACCATATGTGTGATAATGAGCCAATTCCAGAATTACAACGCCAACAAAGGGCAGACATCAAACATGAATTGGGGCGTTTTGTACCATCTGGAAAGTAGCTTATAGTGACTTTCCTGGATGCGTACACAAGTGGAGAAGCCATATGAAGTAGACAGTACTCGCTTCACCTCTTCTTCTGAGAGAGTTATTCCCAGTTCTCTTTCCCATTCCTCCACAAAAGGCGGTTTCAAAACCCTACCCAGACCCCCCAATAACCTGTAGAGAGATGAGATCTTTTTAAGTTTCCGCACTGGAGAAGATAGCATCTGGGCCGACAGAGTTCTCTGAAAGTCGTACTTCTTTAGGGCACTGCGGCAGACCGAGTTAAAGTGAGGAAGATATAGAAAGAAGGACGGTGAGTTTTGAAGAGAAGGCGGAAAAGAGACATCCTGTGGGATACACTGGTCCTTCAATAGTTGCCCCACTGATTGTGTTTCAAAAAGCTTCCATAATGAAGGAAAGATATCCTTTTGAGATCCCATCAAGACTGGCAAGAGGGACGCCGGCATTAGGGGTGACAGTCCCGGTAGTAATCTATCCTTTAGTTTTGCCCATGTATCCCACATGCCTCTCATCAGGGGATCTAATTCCGCTACATTAGTGCTGCTCTCTATGGGAAAACCACAACCTTCTGTTAAAAGTCGGGCCTGTTGTATGTTTCGCCAATTTAACTAAATCCTCTTGCCTCTTGGGATCCACCATCTCCAGCCATCTATTGAGCTGAATGGCTTGGTAATACATCAAAGTATCAGGGACACCTAAGCCTCCTTCTTCTTTTGGTCTGATCAAAACCTGATATGCAATTCTACCTTTTTTCCCTTTCCAGAGAAATCTAGAGAACAGCCTCCGAATATCAGTGAAAAATTTTGAAGGTAGGACTATAGGTACCATCTGTATCGTGTATAAGATCTTGGGAAATACATACGCCTTAAGCACATTCTTCCTCCCCATCCAAGACAGGAAAGGAATATCATATTTGTGAAGCATACTCTTAATATTCTCAAGAAGTGGAACATAATTTGTCTGGTACAGATCTCTCATGTCCTTGGGGATTTTTATACCCAAATACGTTAAGGGGCCCTTAGCTACCGGGAAAGGAGAACGGGAAGAGACGTCAAGGGGGTCCAAACCAGAACCGTTGACAATCAAGAGCTCTGATTTCGAAGTGTTGACCTTAAAGTCAGATAATGCACTAAAGGTCTCTAAATTCTCAACCAAGGCTGAGATTCCACTGTTAGGGTTGGTAATGAGAAATAATAGATCATCTGCGAAAGCAGTGCATTTCAGGTTCCCATCCCCGTATCTCATTCCCTGTATCTGAGGGTCCTGCCGTATTGCTTGGATTAATGTTTCCACCACAAGAATAAAAAGGGCTGGGGAGAGGGGGCAACCCTGGCGAGTGCCATTGGAGATCTCAAATACCGGTGAAAGAGTCCCATTCACTCTCAATCTCGCATGTGGCTGACTATAGAGGGAGAAAATGGCATCTATAAATACTTCTGGTATTGCAAATCTTCTCAATGTTAATTTCATGAAAGCCCACTTGACCCTATCGAAGGCCTTTTCTGCATCGATACTTAAGAGAACCAAAGGGAGCTTCTCTTTACGAGCCAGCTGAGCAGCATAGAACACCCGATGGGCGTTGTCCCGCCCCTCTCTACCTCGCACGAATCCTGATTGCTCTAAGCCTACAAGCAACGGCAGGATATCTCCCAGTCTGGTAGCTAAAATTTTGGCCCATATCTTAAGATCTATATTTAGAAGGGAAATTGGTCTGTAGCTCCCGCACTCCAAGGCGTCCTTCCCCTCCATTGGTATAAGGACTACACATGACTCCAGGGCCTGTCTGGGAAGTGGGTCCCCATTCATCAAGCTATTACAAACCTCTGTCAGATGGGGCAACAAAATCTCCTGGAATTTTTATAGTAAAGTAATGGGAGTCCGTCTGGACCAGGCGTCTTACCGGGTGGGAAACTAAGCATCACCGTCCTAACCTTCTCTTGGGTGATTTTCCTAATTATATGTTTGCCCAGCTCTGGCATAAGTGTCGGCATATGTAAAGAGTGTAAAAAGTGGGTTATCTTGTCAGCTAACTCTGGACCCCCTGCTTGCTGGGTATTCTGACTGAGGTTATATGGGGACGTATAAAACTCTTGAAAAGATTTGGCAATTGCAGGCGTATCTTGATATAATTGACCATTCCTCCCCTTAATCTTAGTGATATAGGAATCCTGCTTAGATTTCTTCAATAAGGATGTCATCTTGTTGCTTTTATTCCCATGGGCATAAAGCTTGTGTTGGAAGTAAAGAAAATTCTTGGCAACTCTGCCAGAGAGTAGTTTTTGAAGCTCCAATCTAAGGCTAACAAGATCTTTCTGCACTGTGCTACTAGTTTTCCGTTTATGGACCTTTTCCAGGGAGGCTATTTGTGCCAGAAGCGAGTCTATCATTTTTTGCCTGTCTTTTTTCACCTTGGTGCCTAGGGCAATAAATATATCCCTCACAACAGCCTTGTGTGCTTCCCAGACAACTGGGTACTTACAGTCTGAGGAAATATTCAAGGAGAAGTAGGAAGATAAAGAATTCTTGATCTGCTCGCAGTGCCCCAAATTATGTAACAAGGACTCGTTCAGACGCCAGTTCCAATCTCTCCTGGTCAGGGAAGTCATGTTGAGGGTCGCGACACACGGAGCATGGTCCGATACTGTTATGGAACCAATTCTAGCATCACCCATATGTGTCAGGATACTGGAGGAAACAAAAATATAGTCAAGTCTCTGAGAAGATGCATGAGGAGTGGAGTAAAAAGAATAATCCCGCATCAAAGGTTTGAGAGAGCGCCACACATCAATCAAACCCACTGTTTGGAGCTTGTTATATAGCTTACTCAGATGGTGTTGAGAGATGTGGGATCTTTCCTTTGAAGCATCTAACAAAGGGTTGAGAACCAAATTCAGATCCGTCCCCAGCACTATACTCCCTTCCGCAAACATCCTCAGAGAATCCAAAGTTTTCAGTAACCAAGAAACCGTAGCCTTGTTTGGCGCATAAAGATTAGCAAACGTGAACTTTTTACCGGCAATTTCCCCTTTTAAAAAGAGGTATCTACCTTCCGCATCAGACAGTTGCTGAAATAGCACAAAAGGAATAGTATGGTGGAATGCGATGGACACACCCTTGGAGACCGAGGAGGGATGACAACTGTGATACCACTGCTTGAACGGGCGCAGAGGTAGCCTAGGTATCCTGCCCTGTCTAAAATGTGTCTCCTGGAGAAAGATTATGTGAGATTTAAGTTTCCGCAAGGTCAAAAAGACTCTTCCCCTCTTGTTCGGGGAGTTCAACCCCTTAACATTAAAGGTGGTTAGTAGGACATCCGACATTGTGTAGCAATCTTACCCCTATTCTCTCTGGAATCCGGGCTGGAGGTGGGGGAGAGAAAAAGACAGAAGGACGGGAAGAAACACGGAGGGGAAAAATGAGATGGGAAGGAACAACACAAAGACACACAGACGCTAGACAACAAATAAGTAGATATATAATACAAATAACACTAGAGGTTAATAAATAATGTGTTTAACCCACACTCTAGGCACGTAAGCTGTAACCCAGAGCTAAATGCCCCTAAGGATAAGAACAGAAAGATAACAAGATCTCTAAACCCCAAATCCACTAATAAAGTGAGATTATAGGGCAAGAGATGCAAGGAGGAGGAAAAGTTGTACGTAGGGGACTTGTAAAATAAGCACAACTACCTAGCCAGCAACTCAGCAACCCAGCAACCCACCCAACCCATAAACCTATTTAATAGGCATAACTGATAGACAAATAACCATATAAGCATATAAGCATATACCCCAGAAACTTCTAATGCCCTGACCATGTGTAACTCTTATGTGTAGTTAAGCTACTGTCTCAGAAAACGATCCCTCCAAGAGCCAGGTAGCTAGAAGGCAAAATGGAAACGAAAGTGAAAATGATAAGCCCAAAAAGGTATGAAGGACAAGAAGGACAGTACAGAGAGAGAAAAGTAAAGATAGAGAAGTTAAAAGATATGACAGAGATTGACGACGGTGTGGTGAGAGTCAGCAAAATCGGCATATTCTCATCAGTGATAGATGGTCTTAGGGCCAATAATCCCTTCTCACCGACTACAGAGGGAAGGATAAAAGCAAACTCTTAAAAATGGTGTCATTTGGTATGCAGGTGCCTCTTTGACACCATGGCCCGGGAGCGCCCTCATATTCCACATGGTGCGGCCCACTAAGAGCTCAAACTAAATCCCCTTTCCAATCATAAAGAACTAAATAAACCAATAAAGGCGGAATTGGGAAGGAGGAAAGTACAGTAGGAGGAAAAACTAAAGATAGAAAAAAGTATGTAGTAGCTTAGGGGTCCTTAATGAATGAGCACAAGAGCAAATCCCAACGTAGATATAGCCCAGTAGATTACGTTAATACCTTCATACGCATTAAGAAATGGACATCAAAAATAGCTATTATTGCACTTAACATCAGACCTTCAGAGGGTCTTCTTGAATAAAACTAAAATTGCATAAAACCACAGATGGAAATAAGGAGATGACAGAACAGCCAGATGAGAAACAAACAATAGCAATAAAACCATGACAAGGCGACCTTGCACCCTCTCCCTCTCAATTCGTTCTCCACCCAACTCGATCACATCGGGCCCCCGAGTCCCGAACGGGCAAGCTCAAAACCATTATAAAGAGCTTAGGGTCCCCCAGTCACGGTGTCGAGAAATGAACCAAGTCACGATGTGAAAAAAGGTGTGGATATTGGCCCTTCGGCCAAAATACCGTAACGAAGCTGGAACACAATCCTCTCGTCACTCCGTCCAAGTAAGATCTTGATTCCCGCGTCTAGGAGCACATGGCGCTTCAGGTCGGCTTCGCCGCCATCTTGCCCTGCTTTTTAGCTTCCTTGGAGGACTTGGCCCTGGCGACTGTGCTCCATCGCTCAAACTGTGGAAGCAACAGAAGGCGAGCCAGGACCAGCACCGGCATCCACGAGGGAACTTCCATTGGGGTAAGGCCCAGCACTGACCACGCTTTTTCTATATCCTCCGGCGTGTGGATAGCGATCCTGTGCCCTCCTTTCAGTATCGACAAGCCAAAAGGGTATAGCCAGGAGTACGGGAGCCTAGCTTCTCGTAGGGCTTCCAGGAGTGGTCGCAGCAGCCTCCTCTTAGCTAAAGTAGATGGTGCAATGTCTTGGAAAAATAAAAGTTCCGCTTCAGCGTATACGATGCGTGTCTTCTCCTTGGCTGCTTTGAGGATGGCGGCCGTGTCGACATATGAGAGCAGACCGCAGATGACATCTCTCAGCCTCTCCGATGGTTTCGGTAAGGAAGCGCCCGGTGAATGCGCTCTATTCTGATCTGTTGTGCCCTCTCTGGTCCCACCAGATCTGCAAACACCTCCATTGCAACCTTATGCAGGGCCTCCGCCGCCCACGATTCTGGTAGGCCCTTTATGCGAATGTTTCTACGTCAGCTGCGATTTTCCTGGTCCTCTATAAGAACCAGGGCTCGGTTGAGTTCCATGGCCTGTTGATCAACCTGGAGCGCCAAGGCAGAGGAGTGCGCTACTATGTCTGAAGGAGAGTTCTCCAGGCCTTCCACTCGGTGCCCCATCTGCAGGAGTTCCATCTTGATATCAGCAAGCTCTCCCATCACCGGACGAAGTGCTTGGTCTAGAGCTTGTTCCAAGGCCCTGGTAAGAAAGCCCCTCGAAATCGTAGTCTCCGACTCTTGTTCATCCCCTTCAGGGAAGCTGTCCGGTTCAGATTCCTCAGCTGCGTGAGCGGGCTCTTGCGATCCAGCGGCCATCTTGGGATCCTCGTGGCGGGGGAGCGCGTCTTTCTTTTGAAAGAATTTCTGCATCCCCTGCTGCTGTCTCTGGGATCTCGGCTCCTCCAGGTGGTCAGCACCTCTGTCTCTTCCGTATTTGACCATTTTGGGTTGATTTGTCAGCTATAAAACAGGGTGTAATCGCTGGGTCACGGAGCAGCTCTTTCCTCACGCGGCCATCTTCCTTCGCGGCTAGGCTCCGCCCCTGGCCACTTCTTGAATGCCAAAGATAAATTTTTCCCCTTTAACAAACAATTTGTTCTCACGTAGCACCTCCAACACTTGTCTGGTATGATAAACGTGACACTCCCAGTCAGCCGAAAAGATTAGGATGTCATCGATATAGACAATCATGAACCTCCCAATAAAGGGTCTGAAAATGTCTAACAAAATTTTGGAAAACCGCAGGAGCATTACTTAACCCAAAGGGCATTACTAGATACTCATAATGACCCTCCGGGGTGTTAAAAGCGGTTTTCCATTCATCCCCCTCACGGATTCTGATCAGGTTGTATGCCCCCTTCAGATCTAGCTTGGTAAACCAACAGGCACCTTGAACCTGATTCAGCAAGTCAGGAATAAGGGGCAGCGGGTACCTGTTCTTAACAGTAATTTTATTAAGTTCCCTGTAATCAATACAGGGCCTCAATCCTCCATCCTTCTTACCGACAAAGAAAAATCCTGCCCCCATGGGAGAAACTGAAGGCCGGATGTGACCCTTGGCCAGACTCTCTTTGAGATAATCCCTCATGGACTGACACTCAGAAGTGGAAAGATTATAGATAAGGCCCTTGGGATATTTGGATCCCTCAATAATGTCGATGGCACAATCGTATTGCTGATGAGGAGGGAGGAACTCAGTCTCGGACATGGAGAAGACGTCCGAAAAATCACTGATATACTTAGGCAAGGTAAGAGACTCAGTGGTACCTCCAAACTGCAATACTGATTTGTAACACTTGTCACAATTAATCCCCCACTTCTCCAATTCACCTGCTGACCAATTGATCACAGGATTGTGGTCCTGTAACCATGGTAGACCTAGAACGAGGTCAGCAGGTAAATTCTTTAAAACCAGAAAAACACAGTTTTCAGAATGTGAAATCCCTACAGTTAGGGTTACAGTGGGGGTAAAAAACTCCACTTTACCAGTATCCAAGGGAGTGGAGTCAAGTGCGATAATATGAATTACCTCCCTTAAAGGGACCATCGGTATACCCACAGACTGCACAAAGTCAAAATCAATAAAATTAGCGGCAGAGCCAGAGTCAACAAAAGCTTTACCAGACCCCCTGAATTGGTTATATGCAATGGAGATAGGTAATAAAATTTTCTTTCTTACCTCCGCTGGGGTTACCTTACTTCCCGTAGGAGGCCTTTTAGAGGGCGGGAGTTTCAGGCACTGTTGGAGCCAGTGGTTCATCTCACCGCAGTAGAAACAGGCTCCTTTCAAGCGTCTCTGATTTCTCAAAGTTCCTCCCAGCTGCATGGGCTCCTCCGGGACCCCGATATGAGGCGGACTCGGAAGAGAAGCTTCAGGCAGGACGACAATCTGAGGAGTCAATAAACGTTCTCTCTGTCTTTCTCTCACCTGTCGATCCAATTTGATCGCTAAAGACATGGTCGCCTCTAAGGTGTCAGGAGTAGGATAACTAACCAGAAGATCTTTGAGTTGGTCAGATAGCCCCACCCTAAACTGACTTCTCAAAGCTGGGTCATTCCATCCAGAGGAAACACACCACTTTCTAAACTCTGCGCAATAATCCTCAACTGGACAGTTACCCTGTCGAATGTCCCTGAGCTGGGTTTCGGCTACCGCAGCTGAGTTCAGCTCATCATATAAAAGACCTAGGGCCTGGAAAAACACCTCCACAGTCAACAAGCTCGGGGAGTCAGTAGGTAACGAAAAGGCCCATTCCTGTGGATCACCTTGCAGCAAGGAAATAATAATTCCTACCCGCTGCTGCTCGGAACCCGAGGAGTGTGGGCACAAATGGAAATATAACTTCACGCTCTCCTTAAAGGAACGGAAGGTTTTTCGGTTCCCCAAAAACCGATCCGGCAACTTAACATGGGGTTCAACAATGGGATTAGGAGTGGAGGAAGCCACTACTGGTACAGTTTGTAGCTGCTCCTGATGTTGGAGCCTCTCGGCCAGGTCCTGGATCATCTGAGCCATTCCCTGAACCTGGTCCATGAGCGCTCGCAACTGCTCCATGTGATACGGCCTGTGATTCTGTCACGACAGGGGACACAAAGGATAGTGAGCCCTGTCCTGAACCCCACCACTTTCCCTTCCTACTTACAGTAGAAGCCCTAGGCGGCAACACCGTAACTTGGCGGCAGTCCCTATACTGCGTAAGTGCACAGGGCAGGGAAGGGAAACACAGGGAGAGACAAACACGGACAGAACACACAATAATAGAAGAGTAAACAAGCCGGGTCAAAAACAGGAGGTCACGTCACATACCAAGGGTAAAGCGAGAGAAAAGTCAAAGTCCAAATCCGAGTCCAAATGTCGCAAAATCCAATACAGCAAAGTAACACAGCACTGATCAAAGGTAGAACTAATCACAGGCGCTGAGTAAGGCAGTTGCCATCTTTAAATAGCCTGCCCAGGATCATGTGATGTGGCCAACATCACATGACCTGAGGCGGAGCAAACTGTCAAAACAATATGCAAAGTAGCCATGTGGTGTGATCAGCATCACATGGCTAAACCCAAACAGAAGATTAACTGATGAAGTGCTGGCTGACCAGACAGCACTTCAATTCCATACTGCTCGTCTCTAGGGGGGCGGAGAGGTCCGTGACAAATAGATCAAATACACCGAAGATCTCATGGTTATTCAAGATGTATCAAAATACAAGAGCATTCTTATAAAACCTTGACTCGCTGGTACAATGACCCATGTAAACTGTTTTGTATGGGAATAGCCACATCTGAGACATGCTGGAGATGCCAAAAAGACACACGTATTTTGGGCCACCTCTTATGGTACTGCCCTCTTATTCGCCCTTACTGGAACAGCATTGAAAATCAGATTAATACAATCTGCCAAATCTCACTAAAACTGACCCCACAATCAGTTTTGCTTTGGCTTCCTTCTAATACATGGCAGCCGGCATTCTCGGACTTGGCTACCCTCCTAATTCAAGCTGCCAGGTTGCTAATCCCTCTCTACTGGTTGAGCAATAACCCACCTACTCTAGATCAATGGCACAATAAAGTAGATCAGATATATTTAATGGAGGAATTGGCAAGCTATACTTCTAGATCACATTCCAAGTTCATCAAGATATGGTCTCCTTGGCGTAAATTCCATCACCCGACACTACAGTAGCACCCCATTTTTATTCAAATTACACTAGAGTGTTTTTAGCCTTATTATGACTAACAAATCTCGGCCTCAATAAGCCCTGATCTATGAAGCACCTCAAAAAACAAACATCCACCCTCAATCCTAGATCTACAGTCATGGCCAAAAGTTTTGAGAATGACACAAATATTATATTTTCACATGATCTGCTGCCCTCTGGTTTTTATGTATGTTTGTCAGATGTTTTTATCACATACAGAAATATAATTGCAATCATATTATGAGGAACAAAAGCTTATATTGACAGTTAGAATGAGTTAAAGGGGTTGGCCACTTTGTTAGCACTTATTAAAACTGTAAAGAAAGCAGGCAGACAATAAACTTCCTCATATATCTTCTGCAGCAGATCTGCCTGGTTCCTTTGCTATTGGCAGCCACGCCCCCTCTGTGCTTCTCTCATAGCTCCCTGCCTCGTCCATGCCAGCATGTGCTCTAGTCCATGGAAGGAGTGTGCTGCTCCTGGGTCCTAAAGGCACCCTGCTTGTGTCAGAGAAGTTTCCTTCTGCTGTGACTTCAGTCCTGACTATACAGGGCTGAAGGGGCTTAGCAGAGAAACTTGTTAGAAGCTGAAATAAAGAAACTTTGCAAGAGGAAGAGAGAATGAGGAGAATCTGTGATGTAACTCACTGACTGCAGTGATGTAGCAGAGCCAGAAAGGTGCTGTGGACAACAAAGTGTGACAATCCTAGTGTCTGTCCTGTCTATGACCACTCTGCAATGTGATCTTATCACAGACATGTTTATTCCAGCCAGACCAACAGGTCAGGAGCTTTAACCCCTTCTGAGCAGTCAGTATGGCTGAGGTCAGTGATATCAGCAGCAGTCACTGATGTCATCTGTAAATATGTGCCCTCTCCTTCCTGCACACTGTATATAGTGATATATGATGCCCCCAATACAGTGATGTGATCACCACTTTATACTGTATATAGTGATGTGTGACCCCCTGTATACAGTAATAGTTGACACCACCACCATACACTGTATATACTGATGTGTGACCCCCCCCACCACCACTGCATACAGAGATCTGTGAACCCCTGTACAGTGACCCCTTTATACTGTATATACAGATGTGTGACCCCCCTGTACATTATATATAGTGATTTGTGACCCCCTGTACATTATATATAGTCATGTGTGACCCCCTGTACTTTACATATAGTGACTTGTGACCCCCCTGTACATTATATATAGTGATGTGTGACCCCCCTGTACTTTATATATAGTGACATGTGACCCCCTGTACGTTATATATAGTGATGTGTGACCCCCTGTACTTTACATATAGTGACTTGTGACCCCCCTGTATGTTATATATAGCTATTTGACTACACTCATTTTCCTTTTCCCCCAGATGAAGGGTAGTCATATATTCATAGATGATTGATGGGCTGTCAGCTGGGAGCAGGTCGTATGATGATAGACAGGAGGCTCCTCTGTATGTCAGCAGATCGATTTGTGCAGTCCGTGCACCTAAACAGAAATCTGACAGCTCAGAGCTGCCATAGATTTCTGGCTTCATTTGAGTCAGAAAACTGGTGAAAATGAACATAAATTTTGTTGGGGTGACTGGTCACGCCCGGTCTCTGCCATTGTCACGCCCTTTAAAAAAAAAAAAAAGCGCAGTTAAAAATTTGCAAACACATAGAGGGAGATTTATTAAAACTCCTGTAAAGGAAAACTGGCTTAGTTGCCCATAGCAACCAATCAGATTCCACCTCATTTCCCAAAGGTGCTTTGAAAAATGAAAGGTGGAATCTGATTGGTTGCTATGGGCAACCAAGCCAGTTTTCCTTTACACCAGTTTTGATAAATCTGTCCCATAGTTTGCAACTTTTTAACACCACTTTTTAGGAACAAGGGAAATGATAACCTTCCCCCCTCATTCTGTTTTTGGCTTACATCCAGTGGCACAACTAGAAATGACTGGGCCCCACAGCAAATTTATGAAAAGGGTAACACCCCCCTCCTTTACTGTTGGGACTAGGGCGTTCTTTATTATATATATTTATATTGCTATGTCTGTACAACAGTTATTCACTGATAACTGGGTTATTGATATTATCTAAGGGGCTCTTGTCTCTATGGGAACACAGGTGGGCAGGGAGGTCATGTGACTTCTCCTCTAGACATGCTTGCTGCAGTGCATGCTGGGATTGTTACTTTCACTTTGCAGCTGCTCCTCCCACACAGCCTGTCTGAGGGAGCTCCTCCAGGGAAGTGTGTCATGATGAACAGGTTAGATAAATGACGTACAGCCAGTACATGTCACCTGAGAAATACTTCATAGTGTTGGCTATTGTCTGGGGGAATTTTGGATTTTTGACACTTAGGGTGGCCAACCCCTTTAATGCAGCAAGTCAATATTTGCAGTGTTGATCCTTCTTCTTCAGGACCTCTGCAATTCTCCCTGGCATGCTCTCAATCAACTTCTGGACCAAATCCTGACTGATAGCAGTCCATTCTTGCACAATCAATGCTTGCATTTTGTCAGAATTTGTAGGTTTTTGTTTGTCCACCCGTCTCTTGATGATTGACCACCAAGTTCTCAATGGGATTAAGATCTGGGGAGTTTATAGGCCATGGACCCAAAATCTCTTATGTTTTGTTCCCTGAGCCATTTAGTTATCACCTTTGCTTTATGGCAAGGTGCTCCATCATCCTGGAAAAGGCATTGTTGATCGCCAAACTGCTCTTGGACGGTTGGGAGAAGTTGCTCTCGGAGGACATTCTGGTACCATTCTTTATTCATGGCTGTGTTTTTAGGCAAGACTGTGAGAGAGCCGATTCCCTTGGCTGAGAAGCAACCCCACACATGAATGGTTTCAGGATGCTCTACAGTTGGCATGAGACAAGACTGGTGGTAGCGCTCACCTCGTCTTCTCCGAATAAGCTGTTTTCCAGATGTCCCAAACAATCGAAAAGGGGATTCATCAGAGAAAATGACTTTACCCCAGTCCTCAGCAGTCCACTCCCAGTACCTTTTGCAGAATATCAGTCTGTCCCTGATGTTTTTTCTGGAGAGAAGTGGCGTCTTTGCTGCCCTCCTTGAGACCAGGCCTTGCTCCAAGAGTCTCCGCCTCACAGTGCGTGCAGATGCACTCACACCTGCCTGCTGCCATTCCTGAGCAAGCTCTGCACTGCTGGTAGCCTGATCCCGCAGCTGAAACACTTTTAAGAGACAGTCCTGGCGCTTGCTGGTCTTTCTTGGGCGCCCTGGAGCCTTTTTGGCAACAATGGAACCTCTCTCCTTGAAGTTCTTGATGATGCGATAGATTGTTGACTGAGGTGCATTCTTTCTAGCTGCGATACTCTTCCCTGTTAGGCCATTTTTGTGCAGTACAATGATGACTGCACGTGTTTCTTTAGAGATAACCATGGTTAACAGAAGAGAAACAATGATGCCAAGCACCAGCCTCCTTTTAAAGTGTCCAGTGGTGTCATTCTTACTTAATCATGACAGATTGATCTCCAGCCCTGTCCTCATCAACACCCACACCTGTGTTAATGGAGCAATCACTGAAACGATGTTAGCTGGTCCTTTTAAGGCAGGGCTGCAATGATGTTGAAATGTGTTTTGGGGGATAAAGTTCATTTTCTAGGCAAATATTGACTTTGCAAGTAATTGCTGTTAAGCTGATCACTCTTTATAACATTCTGGAGTATATGCAAATTGCCATTATAAAAACTGAAGCAGTAGACCTTGTAAAAATTAATATTTGTATCATTCTCAAAACTTTTGGGCCATGACTGTAGTTACTACTATTCCTTGTTATACCTTATACAACAACATGATTTATATATATATATATATATATATATATATATATATATATATATATATATATAAATCTGCTTCAACTGATCATCCAAGTTGACTTTGTCTTTCCATGTTTAGTGGATACTTTTTATATGTATTGCCCGATATCGCTCCAACTCCCCCCACCACACCTCCTACCCCCTCCACTCTTTTTCCCTTCCTATACCCCTCCATAGACCAACTAAACTGGTCTTACATTTTAACTATACTCAAAGATGTTCTTTCGCACTTTCATGTAAGATATCTTTCGTTGTTATTGTAACATTTATATATAAAACTTTTAATAAAAAGAATTACAAAAAAAGAAGTGAATGGGATGGCTTAAAGAGGACCTTTAACCGCTCCTGAATGCCTGTTTTAATAGTTTCACGCTTTCCCAATGTAATAACAAGTCTGGAGCATCTATTCTTATGTATGTATGTTGTGCCATTCCTTTATTATTTCTAATAGAAGTTATGAATGAATTGCTAGCTGTCTGCAGTAAGGGTACAGAGGGGAGGTAACAAGTTGGGGGGGGTGTACCTGCACAGTCTGAAAATGGCAGTACTGATTGGATAGAGAGAGTTTGTGCAGGTACACACCCCAACAATCTGTCCTCTGTACCCTTACTGCAGACTGCTAGCAATTCATTCATTACTTCTAGTAGAAATAATAATAGAATGGCACAACATAGAGTCATAAGAATAGATTCTCCAGGGTTGTTATTATATGGGGAATGCATGAAGCTATTAAACCAGGCACATCAGCAGTGGAGAAAGATCCTCTTTAAGTGTAATTACTGTACACCTGCTCACCACTTCAGTTACAATGATGAGCAGATAAATAGAGCACTGGTTTCTTGTCAAACAGCTGATCGTCAGGGAGTGTCGGAGGATGGGTCATCAATAGCAATAAAGCAGACAACCCCTTTAAGAGCAAAGAGAATCGTCTGAGTCGGCGAAAGATCAGCTCAACAGATTGGGAACAAAATCCTCGTCACTTTCACCAGATCCTGAGCAAGTGTGGTATGCCAAGTTGGGATCTGATGGCCTCCAGACATAACCAAAATCTTCAAAAATGTTGTTCTCTGAACCGATTCAACACACCTACAATAGTAGACACCTTCACGATCAAGAGCTTTTTTTGTCTACATTAGAGATTAGCAAAGTTTTGAAAAATTTGATTTGGCCGATTCACCGAACATCGTCAAGAAATGTGATTTGTTACAAATTAATTTGTCAAGAATTGTGATAAATCAGGTATACCTAGGCCACTATGCTTAATCATATTCATCCCACTTGGTGTCCCAATCTCAATGTGAAAGCTTGGAGGTTAAAGGTTATGGAAACATTTGTGCATGAAAAATCAGTAAATTGCAACTCCAGGTACCAGCATTGCACTGTTTTTTGGATTGAGATTCTCTTTTTTTTTTCAAATCTTTTTATTGAGGTTTTTCATTTAAACAAGGAACAGAAAGGAAGAAGTGAGGGGGCAAGGTAGCATCAGAATTTCACATAAGAAATACAATACAATACAATACAATACATGAGCATTCCACACAAGTCAGGCCCAACATAAAGGCCATCATAACATAATAATAATAATTTTTAAAAAAAAAAGGGGGGGGGGGGTTGGTGACAAGACAAAGGGTGAATTGGGAAGAGCTAAATGGAGGGCAGGGAGGTTATACTGGAAGAGCGCCTAGAGTGCCCTTCAAAGAGGCCGTGAGGTACCAGGAGGTGTACTGAAATGGTTGAACTACTTCCAAAACCTCAGATGGGCTGAAATGGGAGAGAAGAAAGGTTTTCCACTTCCGAAAAAAAACTTTGCAGCCGACCCCTCCTTGTGTCTCTCCGCCTCAATTCGATCAAACCTCAGCAGTATCTTTAATTGGGAAATCACTGCAGTTATTGTTGGCATAGAGTCTGACAACCAATGATGCAATAGGACCCTCTTGGCTACCAGCAAGATCGAGTGGAGGAAGAGAGGGACATTCTGAGATCGGTTTCATTGAGAGGGCAACAGGCGAATATAATGAAGCACCAATGGCTGAGGTTCTAATGGAAGATGAACAGATGTGTTTCTATATATGAAACCAAATAAGACCAAAACTGTATTACAGCCGGGAAGGTCCACATGCCATGCCAGAAATCTGTGGCTGATTCCTAACACTAAGGGGAATGAGTGATGCGATCCGGGAAAGCAGGAGAGGCTGGGAAATTGAAACCATATATTGCGTTATGCATCATCTTGAAATAGGACTCTCGCCAGCTCTCATTTATCACGCAGGAGCAGATTTTCCCCCACCCTTCCAGAATCTTTTCCCTAATTTCAGCATCTAGGGTGATGTCTTCCCACTTACGGAATAGTGAGGATGGAGCCACCTTCGTAAAGTTGCCAGACATCGCTCTATAGAGTCCAGAGAGGGAGACCAGTCATGGAACATTACCCACTATGTCATCAAAGGAGTTCGTGAGCGCCTCCTTAGAGAGATCCCGGACTCTATGCCTGCAAAATGTCAACCCCTGAAGAATATATAGAAAATGTGAGTCCGGTAGTTGAAAACGCTCTTTTAGCTCACTATATGTCAGCCATCTCTTCTCCCCCAAATGCATCAGATGTTCTGCCCTCTCTATACCTTTCGATTTCCAAGCTTCAGCCATCGGAGTGTGGTTGCCCTGAGGGAACTCCGGGTGATCCCAGAGTGGCATTCTTTTAGATACCGAGTGAGGAAGGCCAAAGGCCTTTCAAATCTCCTTCCAGGCGACTACTGTGTCCCTTATCAGAATTGAGCTTTTAACCTCAGAGGGGAGAGTGGTCATTTTGGAATGTAAGCAAGACACCAGACCCCAAGTGGCTACCAAATTTTGTTCTAGGGCAGTGTTCGAAAAATGTTCAGTACCATGTACCCAGTCAACTATATGTCTTATCAGACAAGTCAGGTTGTAACTAGGGTTGTCACGATACCAAAATTTAGTTTCGATTTCGATACCACAAAAAAACTTTCGATACTCGATACCATTCGATACCACGCGAAAAATAAAATGAAAACACAAAATGGCTGTAGATTATTTAAACGTAAAACGTTTATTGAATTAAACAGCAAATTTGCATCAGATATGAGATTGTCAGAGTTTGATATTGATTTTGACATGCCTTCACCTGTCCACTCCTGCCCCAACTTCTCTTGTTTAGGCAAATAATTCTGGAGCAATGCATCTATTCTATCTCTTCTCTTGCAAACTTAAAGGGTTTCTGTCACCAGTTTTTTCAGTATGAATCAGGCTGACATTAGAGATGTGCTAATGTCACCTGATTCCAAATATATGTCTTTTATTTACTGGTGCCCCCATTTTTATATAAAATGAACTTTTATTTTATGCTAATGAGGCCACTAGGTGCAAGGGGCGTTACCTCTGCACCTAGTGGCTATGTTAATTGACAGGACCAGGCAGAGAAAAAACACTCCATTCACTATAGCTTTTAAGGACCTTTAATGATGTCATGATGACCATGTGATCAGTCACATGGTTTAGGAGGAGACAGGCTGTTGGTGTGATCCTAACCATGTGACAGATCACATGGTCATGACATCATTAAAGGTCCTTAAAAGCTATAGTGAATGGAGTGTTTTTTCTCTGCCTGGTCCTGTCAATCAACATAGCCACTAGGTGCAGAGGTAACGCCCCTTGCACCTAGTGGCCTCATTAGCATAAAATAAAAGTTCATTTTATATAAAAATGGGGGCACCAGTAAGTAAAAGAGATATATATTTGGAATCAGGTGACATTAGCACATCTCTAATGTCAGCCAGATTCATACTGAAAAACTGGTGACAGAAACCCTTTAACTTTGTGCTATTCCTCTCTTATTCCAGCTAGAAGTTTGTATTGGAGGAGCTTTGTGTTATATGAGTTGAGCACATGTCCCTCCAAGACTCCCACTCTGACTGCCACAGTCTATAACCTCATGCTGCTGCCAATGTCAGACTGTACAAGTAGGATGGGACTGTAGCACCCAGTTAAAGTATTTGTACCTTTAATAATAAACCTCTAGCAGGAATAAAGAGTAGACAAGATATGAAAATATAGTCTACCTAAATTGAAATGCACCGTGCAGCCAGAGAATGGAAACATTAAAAACAGAAATGACTGGAATAACAACAGATAATGCCTCTAACAACTGTCATACTACTAGAGCAAGGACCAGCAACCTCTAGCACTCCAGCTGTTCAGAAACTACAACTCCCAGAATGCTTCATTCAGTGGAAGTTAGAAGAACAGCCAAGACTGGGAGTTGTAGTTTCACAACAGATGGATTGCAAAAGGTTGCTGATCATTGTACTAGAAGATTCCTTCACAGGCTGGGTAGTGGGTATCACCCTTTTTGTACATAGCAACTTAAATAGTTTAAATCAAAGGGGTTGTCAGGGTTTGTGATATTGATGGCCCATCCTCAAGGCAGCAGTAGCTGATTGGCCAGGTTCTGACGCCTGGCAGGCTCCTCACTGCTGATCAGCTGTGAAGAGGTGATGGAACTCTGGTGAGACTGTGCCTGCCTGGTAAAGTGAGGCTGCAGTGTTCACCAGAGTGCCACAGCCTTTTCACAGCTGATCAGGACGGAGTTAGTGGTGGTGGCGGTGCTGGTGCCAGCACTGCCAGGAATCAGTCCCCCCACCAATCAGATACTGATGACCTATCTTGGCATAGGCCAGCAATATCAAAATCCCAGACAAACCCTTCTGTAGAAGAACCCTGCTATAATAAAAGTAAAAAAATATAAAACTAAAACATGGCCTATTCGGAAATTACACACTAAGCTGCAGTTGGGTGGTATTTCTTTGCCTGTTTGAGATTCTTAGCAAGGAAAACAAGTGTGTTGATATGGTCTTCAGTCAATCTCATTCTTCTTGGACTGCAGATTAGGCCCGAAGTACTGAATACTCGTTCTGAGGCACAGCTAGAGGCAGGAATGCAGAGATATGCCTTGGCAAAATGGGCAAGAACAGGCAGACTTGAGGCGTTTCTCCTCCACCAGTCTAGTGGGTCTTCTTCTGGACTAATTTCTTTCATCTGTTTGTACAAGATGAAGTCATTGGAAAGCATTGCTGTAGGGCTTTTCTCCGATGATGTATCTTCGGTACCCACCACAAAACCACCTGCTGATGACCCCCTTTTTTCCGTCACAATGTTAGCCAACAAGCTTTTGAGATCCGTTTTTTTTTCTTAGTGACTTGTGCCGCTGCATGTTCTTCTTGATCTTTCTGTTGTTCTTCTCCACCACTTGCTGGTAGCTGAAGAATGGAAGCTCTCTGCATAAGCTCTTCTTTTACTTCATCTTCAATAGACACAAATGAGTCCTTAAATCTTGGATCTAGATATGTGGCAGTGTTCAGAATGAGTTGCAACTTTTTGCTTTCATACCTCTTTTTCATGTCATATTTGACCTTCATCTTCATTTCTCTGGCAAGGATGCTGTCAGATTCCTCCTCAGTTGCACATGCATATATTTTCCATGTCAAAGGAAGCACAGACGACAGGGTTGGGTCTTTCTCTCCACTTAACGCGTCAGTAAAATCACTCATTGGAGCAAGCACATCTCTGACGGTTTCCAGAATGGTGACATCAGTGTCCTTTGGCATAAGATACCATTTTTTTCGATTCTCTGCAAGGACAGCACAGACAGCTTGTTGCTGTTCACAGAACCTCTCCACCATATCATAGATGGAATTCCACCGGGTGGGTTCATCATGAATGAGCTTGTGTTCGGGTACCTGAAGTGCCTTTTGTTTTTCTTTGAGTGATCGGTTCATTTTATTTGATCGGCAGAATGCAGAGACGGTCTTGCATAACCTTGAGAGACATGCCGCCACTCTGTCAATATCCAGCGCTTTGTTTACTGCCAGGTGCAAATTGTCCCCCAAAACATGGGATCCAGCAATATTCTTCAAACGCTCTGATGTTGTTAGAGGCATTATCTGTTGTTATTCCAGACATTTTGGATATGTCCAGTTTCCACTCTTCAGTTAGGGATTCCTCAAATGCTTCATGCAAACTCTCAGCAGTATGATCTGTGTACAGAGCCATACAGCCCAAACACCACGACCGCATCTCCCATTCTTCCATTATAAAGTGGATGGTGACAGCCATGAATGCATCCGTAGCTCTGCTTGTCCAGAGGTCTGTAGTACAAGCAAAAAAAGGAACCTCAACCAGTTGTGCTTCAACCACTCTTCTGATTTCCACGTAGAGTTTTGGTATTTCTGTATACATAAAGTAGTTTCTCCCAGGTATGTCATACTTTCTGTCTAACTGCTGTACCAGGTTTCTAAATCCAGTTTTCTCAACTGTGTATACTGGCACTTGATCCATGCAGATGTACTCCGCGACAGCTTTGTTTAGCCTCTGTGCTTCTTTGGAGTCTCTGCCATATTTCCGCTGCCTTTCAAGCACAGATATAATGGTAGCCTGAGGCTGAGTGGGTTTATCTTTGGATGATGTAGTGGAATGGGTTTTCTTCTTCTGTGTAAGGAAAATAGTGAGAAGTCAGTCATCAGTCATTACTTAAGAAAGGTTGTTTCACTTATTCAGATAATGACATTTATCCTGTAGATAAAGTGAATACTAGACTCTTCCTAATGTGCCAGGATTCTCCATATTGCCCTTGTTGCTGGCAAGCCTGGCATAATTCAATTTTTCCATCACCTTATACAACGCTTGTTTCCATAGGTTACAGCCACCCTGCAATGCAGGCACAACCACTGCTGCTAGATTGCAGGGTGGTCATCATGACTTCATGCAAGCAGTGTGTAATGTGATGGAAAGGAGGCAATATGAGAATCACAATACATTTAAGTGCCTTGCATTAACTTTCGCTACATGATAAACGTAATTTACTGAAATGAGACAACCCCTTTAAGAAGAGAGCATGGTGGTAGGGTAGACTTAACTAACCTGTCGTCTTTTCAGCTCATTGTAGAGGTCAGGGTGATTGTCTGCCAAATGCTTAGCCAAGTTGCTGGTGTTTCCTGTTTTACAATGCAGAGACTTGTAACACCTTTTGCAGACAGGTTTTTCTGTGTCTGTTGGCTGCCCGTCTTTTCCAGCGGTATAGGCAAAATATGCCCACACTTCACTCAGCGTCTTCCTTGCTGACATTTTTTCGACAAGTGGGGAATTTGTCAGGCACACAAGTTCTGCATCTTTCATTGAAGACGGCGACGGCGTATCCATGCCTTCGTTGTTTTCACTCATTGTGCCTAAAACAAGTTGAACCATTACAGCATGTAGAGGTGCAGCACTACTACTAATTCACACCTCACATTGCTGCACTGTTCACATTCAACTCATAGCCCTTAAGCACAAAATTTGGCCTCCGCTTCAGCCATTTCCATCCAACAATTGTTTTAGAGGGGAAAAAACTCCTGCATGACCATGTGGGATTTTTTTCCATAAAAAGAAGGATCTCAGATGGAAATGGTTGAAACAGATGCCATATGTGTGAGTGCATAACCATAACTAATGTTTAATGCACTTATACAGGATCCATTTTTTTCTTTTGTCTGTTCTTCTGAATGGATAAGATTGGACTTATGCGATCAGACTGTATGAGCAGTGTGGAGTGTGAATGGAGGTGGAGCAGCTCTTGCTGTCCCAAATTGGGACTCATTCCATCTGCCATCACTCTAAAGGCTAAAAGGCTTATTCAGATGGCTGTATAAACAAGTCCGCACCCATTCCACAAACAATTCTAAAAAACAGGTGTGCTGACCCATTAATTTCAATGGAACGGCAAAAGATGCGGACATGCTGTCCTCATCTGTGGTTCCGTTCTGCTGCTTTGTGGAAAGGATAGATCATGTCCTAGTCTTGTCTGCCATCATAGACAAGATTAGGCATTTTCTATTACGGTTGTGGCCATGTGCAGTCCTCAG
>ONZH01008944.1:0-19039 GCA_900303285.1 Rhinella marina
AAAGGGACGGATGTCTCTGTGTGGTCTGATGCAGCATTGCCAAGCCTTCTCTGCTGTAAAGGAGTGCTTTTCCTCTGCCCCTATATTGGTGCAGCCAGATGTGTCACAACCTTTCATTGTGGAGGTTGACGCATCCGATGTGGGGGTAGGAGCTGTGTTATCACAGGGCCCGTCACCTGGTAAATGGCGCCCATGTGCTTTTTTTTCGAAAGAAACTCTCTGTGGCGGAGAGAAATTATGATGTGGGTAACCGAGAGTTACTGGCCATTAAGTTGGCTTTTGAGGAATGGCGTCATTGGTTGGAAGGGGCGAATCATCCAATCACGGTATTCACTGATCACAAAATCTGGCTTACCTGGAGTCGGCTAGACGACTTAATCCGAGGCAGGCCAGATGGTCTTTGTTCTTCACCAGATTCAATTTCATTGTCACATACCGTCCTGGGGTAAGAATGTGAAGGCGGATGCCTTGTCAGCGTAGTTTTCCCGGGGGTGGTGAATTTGAAGATCCTAGCCCTATACTGTCTGAAGGAGTGGTGATATCCGCTCTTTACCCTGATCTTGAGGCTAAAGTGCTTGAGGCCCAGGGAGATGCGCCGGAGTCTTGCCCTCCCGGGAAGTTGTTTGTTCCTTCTGACTTGCGTTATAAGGTTTTGAGGAGCATCATTCTTCGGTGCTTGCGGGACACCCTGGGAGTAAATCCACTGTCGACCTCATCTCTCGTAGATTTCTGGTGGCCAGGTCTGCGTAAGTGTGTTGAGGAATATGTGTCAGCCTGTAGTGTCTGCGCACGCTCTAAGGTGACACATACTCGTCCCTCTGGACCCCTACTTCCATTACCCATCCCGTCCAGACCATGGACTCACCTATCCATGGACTTCAATCACTGATCTGCCTGAGTCGTCTGGTAAGACAGTTATTCTGGTGGTTGTAGATCGTTTTTAGTAAAATGGCGCACTTTATTGCATTACCTGGACCTCCCCAATGCTAAAACTCTTGCACAAGTGTTTGTTGACAATATTGTGAAACTTCATGCATTCCCACTGACGTTGTCTCTGATCGTGGGACTCAGTTTGTGTCCAGATTCTGGAGGGCGTTCTGTACTCGGCTCGGGGTACAACTGTCTTCTCCTCTGCCTTCATCCCCAGACGAATGACAGACTGAGCGTACCAATCAGAATCTGGAGACTTATTTGAGATGCTTTGTCTCTGAGAACCAGGAGGAGTGGTCCTCGTTTTTGTCTTGGCTGAGTTTGCCATAAATAATCGCAGACAGGACTCCACTGGTAAGTCACCATTTTTTGGTGCATATGGCTTTCACCCGCAGTTTGGCAACATTTTGTGGTTCTGATACTTCTGGTATTCCCTGAGGAAGAACGTTTTTCGTCATCCATTTGTCTTCCATATGGCGAAAAATTCAAAGTAACTTGATAAATATGGGTAACAAGTACAAACGTGTGGCTGACAGGAGACGCGTGAATGGTCCGGACCTAAATGTGGGTGATTCTGTGTGGCTGTCTACTAGGAACATTAAGTTGAAAGTTCCTTCATGGAAGTTGGGTCCAAGATTTATTGGCCCATATAAAAATCACGGCCATTATTAATCCTGTAGCATTTCGTCTTGAACTTCCGCAGGCCCTGAAAATCCATAATGTGTTTCACAGATGTTTGTTGAAGAGGTATGTTGAACCTCTGGAGCCATCTCCCTTGCCACCCGCGCCTGTCTTGGTGGATGGTAATTTGGAATTTCAGATTGTCAAGATCATTGATTCTCGAGTTCTTCGTGGGACCCTTCAATATCTGGTTCATTGGAAGGGTTATGGTCCTGAGGAGAGGTCATGGGTACCGGCATCTGACGTGAATGCCAGTCGTTTGGTAAAAGCCTTTCACAGGTGTCACCCTGATAAAGTTGGTCCTGGGTGCCCGGAGGTCACCCGTAAAAGGGGGGGTAATGTCACGAGTGGTCTTGCGTCTGGAATCAGACGTTCTGCGCGGCTTTCTAAGTGACAGGTTTGACAGGCTATTCCCTGTGGTTTGGGTGCTGTTAACCACACCCCTTTCCCTCAGCTGTTGCCGCTGGGCAATTAGCTGTCTCCTACTTACCTCTTCCTCTCCCAGTATCCCTTGCGGTTTATATCTGCTACATACCTGGTTGAGAGTGGTGTGGATCTCGGCTGAGATCCTGTTGCTGAGTTCTACTTTAAGTTAAGTGTTTTCCCTTCCTTTGGTTATTCCTGTTTGAGTCTCCTGTTCCTCCTTACGCTTGGAGGAACAGGTTACTCTCTTGTGTCATTAGACTGCAGGGTGTTCTAGGGTTTATTCAGATTAGGTTCCTGTGTATGAGCTTTCCTACCACCCGGGTTAGTTCATACTGGTAGCCAGCTAGGGCCTAGTCTTAGGGTCCCCTGCAGGAGGTGACCAGTTCCCTGGTTTTGTCTGTTCCCATCCCTCATACGCTCGGTGTGGCTTTTCCCCCCACCCCCGAGCGTGACACATACATAGAACATCTGCAACTGACTCCAGATCAGAAATTTGTATAGCAATACTCAGTCCCATTCCCCCACTATATGACCACAAACTGGCCATGGAATGCATAGGACTTCTCCTGGAGTCCTCTCAATGCCTTCTTTGGTTGGTTTGTGGGTGCATAGCAGGGGAATGTGGTTCGTATCGTTATATAAATTACTGAACTGGAGTCAAAAGGTAGGGTTTGTCATCAGGTATGTTGTGAATGATAGTAAGCCAGTATGAAGTCATAGCTAGTCTAGAATATTACAGTAGGTACATGTCAATAGATAGCATTATAGAATAAATGAACATGGAAAGTTCAACATAAAGAATTAAAAACATGGGTAGGGAAACAACAGTGGTCAAAAAATAAAAGATGTAAAGAAAAAATGAATAAAAGGGTAGGTATAAATTTAGGGAACTTCTGCTCTGCTCTGTTCAGGTGAATCTAAGCGTCATACTTGAGGGTAAGCTGTGGTTTGAGTGTTAGACTCTAGAGGGGAGAACCTAAGCCATCTTTCCCATTGCTTCACATTTTAATGATAGCAGTGATTTCTGTGTGCTACTAATTTATCGAACATGCCGGTGGTATGTACCCTGTTGAGGATTTAAGCTATTGAGGGGATAGTTGTACTTTTCCAGTGTTTGGTAATGGATCATTTTGTAGCAAGGAACTTGTAGGCTATACGGGTTCTGTAAGGTACTGGTATATCTTGTATTCCCATAAAGAAAAGTGCCCCTAAAACTGATTTCTCAATGTGTAACCCGCTAAGTCTAGAGGCGACTCCAGACCAAAGTGAGTTTACTTTCGGGCATAACCACAAAATGTGCAGCAGTGTTCCTCTTCCTCCGCAGTTACCCCAACATAGCGAAGGTGTGTTTGGGTACATATGGCTAAGCCTATCTGGTGTATAGTACCAGTGAAGGCATGTTTTAATTCCAGCCTCATAATGTGTAGTGCACATGAATGTGGAAGAGATAAAGCGGAACAAAGTGGTCCATTTTTCTGCTGGTATTGTTATTCCTAGTTCTCTATCCCAGCCCAAGAACTGGGTGGTTTTTGAAAGTCTTGTTTGTTGCCCAATGCCATGTAAAATGGCCTCAACTTCTGTTTACTAGTCTAGTATCAAGGTTTTGACCATAATTCAAATAGAGTCTTGTATGCTGTCACCTGGTATGGGTTCTTGTGATCCAATAAATGCCTAATTTGTAGGCATTTCTAAAAGTCTGTCCTTGGGATACTGAACTCAGTTTGCAGGGTGTCAAATGGCTGCAGGCAGCTGTCCAATAACAACTAAGATATATAGTTTATGCTCTTATTCTTCCAGGTGGACAAGTCTACCTCAGGAAGGTCTAGTTCAATTAGTTGGATGGCTGTTACTTGTGCTAATGTAAAGCTTCCCAGGGTACACCTGACATGGAATACCTGCCAGTGGTGAATCGATGCTTCCATCACAGAAGGTAGTGGTTTAATGTTCGTGGGCTGGCTTCTCAAGCTGTTGATTCAAAGTGTTTGTAAGTTATGGTTTTTTTGCCAGGCTGCATTCAATGTCCACCCAAGGTATCTCCACCTTTGGTGACCACCAATTATATATGTTGGATTTGGGTAGCTATGAAATAGTCTGCTAAGATTGGTATGCCTAGGCCTCCCACCTTTTTGTGTTTTGAAAGGGATTCTGCATATTGGGCTACATCAGTTCGGATGGCCTCCAAAAGTGGTAGGTAATTACTGTATGTGTAAAAGATTGAGATAATGAAGGCGTGATGTGGATGTCTAATTATTTAAGTGTCTTTGTTTGCCAGGCTAGGGGAAAGGTGGAATGTAAGTGTTTTTAGAGCGAGGTCTGTCACATTAAAGACCAGTATTTTGTTTCATTAATCTTATAAGATGATAGTTTCCCAAACTCGGCAATAATGGACAGGGCCGCCTGGAGTGAAGGTTTTGGGTTAGAAAATGTCAGGAGAACACTGTCAGCAAGGAGATACGATGTTGCGTCTTGCATATCTCTATACCTTGTATATCTGGATGTTTACATATCGCCTGGGCCAATGGCTCCATAGCAATTACAAAGATAAGCGGGGACAGAGGGCAGCCCTGGCATGTCCCATTGGTGATCAGGAATTCGTCTGACACCGCTCCGTTTACAAACACTTTGGCTGTTGGAGATGAATATAGTGCCTTGATTGCCAAGATAAAGGGCTCACCCAGGCCCATTTGTCTCAGGACCGAGAAGGCGAAGGGCCAGCATATGCGGTCAAACGCCTTTTCAGCGTCCAAAGTGACCAGCACCACCTCTGTTTTCATCTGTTCAATATAGTCAATGAGATTTAAGGCTCTCCTAGTATTATCAGTGATTTGCCTGCCTTTCACAAACCCTACTTGATCTTTCCCTATCAGTCAGGGCAGCACTCGTGACAATCTTAAATCAAGGGTCTTGGCATATATTTTTCGATCTGTATTAAGCAACGAGATCGGCCTGAAGTTTTGAGGTCTGTCCGGTGTTTTGTCTGGCTTGGGTAGTGCTATGATTGTAGCGGCCAATGTTTCTTTAGGGAACAACCCCTTTTTAAAGGCCTATGTCAAAACAGAAAGTAAGGTTGGAGAAGATCCGAAAAGGATTTATAATAAGTGTTAGTCAGACCGTCTGGGCCATGGGATTTATCATTAGGGAGAGACGTTATGATAGTATGCAACTCCTCTAAAGTTAGGGGGAGGAACAATTTATCACTATGTTCTTTAGAGAGTGTTGGTAGATTTAAAGTGGAGAGATAATCATTAATATGTGAAATGGGGGTTTCCTGTACCAGACCTAAGGGACCCAGGTTATATAGGGATTGGTAGTAATCCGTAAACTGGTTGGATAAAGCCTTAGGGTCGTACACTCTGTGTCCTGTAGTGGAATGGAGTAGATATGAGATTCTAGCTGTGGCATTTCTGTGCTTTATACGTCTGGCTAGTAAATTCCCTGCTTTATTATCCTGCGAATAGTACTTGGATTTGACTGAGGTGATGTCTTTCTAATGGTGGTGAAGAAGGCATTCCCTGAGTTGGAATCTATGGTTTATTATCTGGGTAGTATGGGCATGGTCCATGTTGGCCTTGTTCAATGCTTCCAGGGTCGCGAGCTGTGCTAAGATGGATTGAATTTTGAGTGCGCTCTCTTTTTTAAGCCTATGAACCTGTTTAATAAAAATCCCTCTAATAAATGCCTTATGGGTGTTCCACAGGCTGTGAGGATTGGTCACTGAGCCAGAATTAAGTATTCTGCTTTTGCTGTGCGAAGTCTAGAGTTTGAGGAGGGGTGTGAAATTAAATATGGATTACATCTCCAAAGAGTGTCCTGAGCGTTGTAAGTCTCTGATAGTGACAGGGATATGGCAGCACGGTCTGACCATTTTATCATCTCAGTAGACTTTGAGGCCGATTGGAGGAGGGAGCGGCTGATGAGGAACATATCAATACGGGAGTATGTATGGTGGACGGAGGAGAAAAATGTGTAATCTTTTTCCCCACTATGATGCAACCTCCAAGTATCATATAGCTCCTCCTGGTGGAGTAGAGGAGATATAGGAAGTTCCCTATGTCTGCAGGTGGTTGTGGAGTCTAATGATAGGTCCGCTACAGTGTTGAAGTCTCCACAAATGATTAAATGTCCCTGTTTCACCTTCGGGATTTTTGCTGATACCTTGTGCAGAAACTGCACTTGGCGTGCATTTGGTGCATAAATGGACACTATTGTGTAGGTAACATTGTTAAACTGGCATACCAGGATTATATATCTCCCTTTGCTATCTATAACTGATCTATCTAACGGAAATGCCACTGTATTTTTAACTTCAATCGGAACTTCTCTTTGTTTCTTGGAAAAGTGGGCTTGCGTAATAGGTGGGTATAGGTTATGTTTAATGCAATGTTTGTCCTGTTCTAGAATGTGCGTCTCTTGTACACATAGCACATCCGCTTTTAATTCATTAACCTCTTCCCACATATATGAATGCTTTTGTGGGCTATTCAAGCCCTTAACATTCTATGATTACCATTGTATATAATCATACGGCTGAGTTGGTCTGCAGTGCCTCATGAGGGGATAAGTAACATAAGGGTAGTATACCCTCAGGATCAGCAAGTGCAGAGCAGAAATTAGCATTCTTAGTTAATGTACATGAAAAAGCAACTAAGCAACAAAAAACATAACGTGTAGCTAAATAACATAGCAAATCCTTATCTGAGGATGAAAGAAGAATAAGTCCAGAGTAAATTCCGGATGTCAGCGGCTTGGGGTTAAAAAGTCCAGTCAGGTTTCAGGATCTTGGTGCAACTGCTCGTCACCTATCGCCATTGTTCTTTCAATGCTTGGTTCCTCGATGTGCCGTAACTGTACGCCATTCTGGGTCTAGGCGATTCGGTGTGTTCTTAAGCAGTTCTGCTTCAGGAACTATATTGATGTTCCAAGTGTCCAGCAGGCGGCGGCCTGCTTCTGCTGAAGAAATGATAGGATGAGTGCCATTCCTGGTGATTCAAATTTTTACTGGAAACACCCATCTATATGCTGTTTGGTGATCTCTGAGGGCCGCGGTGATTGGGGCTAATAACCTCCATTGGCAAAGGGTCGCTGGAGATAAGTCTGTGTATAGGCAGACAGATTGGTATGGGGAAGGGAGCTCTGTTTTCTTACGAGCTGCATCCATTAATTTCTCTTTTACATGATAAAAGTGTATACAGGCCAGGGTGTCTCTGAGCGCCATGTCGGGTAAGTAGTGTGGGTGCGGGATCCTGTGCACCCTGTCGATTAAAACATCATGAGGAGAAGCCGTTGGGAGTAAAGTCTTAATTAGCCCATGTAGGTAGCTAGACAATTCTACCGCTCTGACCTCCTCAGGGATACCCCAAAATGTTATATTGTGGCGCCTAGATCGATCGTCCAGATCTGTGAGGTTTGCTTTAATCAGCTCCAGGTCGTCAGTGATGAGCGTCCACCAGATTATTGTCAGCAAATTCTGCCATCTTAGTTTCAACATGAGATACCCTTTGGCCAAGGTTGGAAATTGATGCTTCAATGGGGGACAGCAGCGAGGCAATGTCTTTATGAATAGATTGGCTGAACGCAACTAACATCTCCTGAAGGCCGGTTGTTCTGAGGTGAAAAAGCTGTCCAGCAAACTAGCATTACTGTTAGGCTCACCTGCTTGCTGTGTGGAGCCGTGTGCAATTTAGGCCTCTGGCGGCGAACCCTCCAGGGAGGCCGCATGGTGGAGGATTGCAACAGTGGTGAGAAGCTTGCAGCAGGAGTAGGCCCCATTCTGTCCTTGTCTGGGTCTCTGTCGATATACAGGCCTTATTTGTCCTGATTTTGGTATTGTCTCTTCCCCTGGGTCCTCATAAGGAGTTCTTAAAGATAGTTGTAAAATGCTTAAATCAGTTGCTGTGTGCCAGAGCTAACAACTCAGGCTGCCATTCAGCTCTGCAGCCAGACCACGCCCCCCACAATTTATGTCAAGTGCTTCCAGTGACATTTTGGGTGGAGCATTCTTTTTCAGGCATATTTATGTGACTTTGTTGCTTTTGCATCAAATGGGAGGCACTGGCAAATTTTGTACTTGGTCAATATATTCATAACTCTTTTCAATAACATACCCTACTAGTATACATGTTCCATTCATAAGTAGTATTAAGCACATGCATACAATTCAGTAGAAATAATTATTATTTGAACATAGGGCATGTATTTCCTGCATCCTAAAACCCAGTATGCACTTTATCTAATAAAAGCTCATGAGTGTTTCTCTAATCCCACCTGATTACCAATTTTTCTAGCACAAATAACATTAAATCAGACTTGTCAGAGATAATTGATTTTCATTTGCAGCCATTAGTCAAATCCCTAAAGAGTACATTAGAAGTATACAACATGTACTCACATGATCTCACTTGTTTCTCAAAAACATTTTTATTTAATGTGCACCTTATTTTCCTGTACACACATGCATAGACCATTATTGAGATTTAAAAACTATGACATCTATTATGTGTGTGAATATAAATTTGATCTTTAGTTTCCTCGAGATTTTTCCTGCCAGATTATTGTATTTGATATACAGTATTTATATATTTTGATTAGGCTACTTTCACACTTGCGTTGTAAGGATCCGTTTGTGAGATCCGTCACAGGCTCTCATAAACGGTCCTAAACTGATCAGTTTTGTCCTAATGCATTCTGAATGGAAAAGGATCTATTCAGAATGCATCAGTTTTGCTTCAGATTAGTCAGCATTCCGTTTTGGAGGCGGACACTAAAACGCTGCTTGCTGTGTTTTGATGTCCGCATGAACAAACTGATCCAAACTGATCCGTCATGATTCACAATGTAAGTCAATGGGGACGGATCCATTTTCTCAGACACAATAGAAAACGGATCCGTCCCCCATTGACTTTCAATGGAGTTTATGACGGATCCGTCTTGGCTATTTAAAAGATAATACAACCGGATCCATTCAGAACGGATGCAGACGGTTGTATTATCATGGCGGAAGCGTTTTTGCTGATCCATGACGGATACAGCAAAAACACTGGTGTGAAAGTAGCCTTAGACATGTTTGGATTTATGTTATTTGAATGTTAGAAACACATATACTGGACTCAGATTTTCCTTAACCAATTCCAGATCGGGCCATTTATCCCCTTCCTGACCAGGCCTAATTTAGCAAATCTGACGTGTCACTTCATATGGTAATAACTTGGGAATGCTTTTTATTTATCCAAGCCATTCAGAGACTGTTTTTTCATGACATATTCTTACTTCTTATTCTTACTTCATGTTAATGGTAAGTTTGAGTCATTATTAGAGATGAGCGAGCACTAAAATGCTCGGGTGCTCGTTATTCGAGTCGAACTTTTCCCGATGCTCGGGTGCTCGTTTCGAATAACGAACCCCATTGAAGTCAATGGAAGACTCGAGCATTTTTGCAGGGGACCAAGGCTCTGCCTAGGGAAGGCTGGGTGAAAACCTGGAAACCTCAGAAAATGATGGAAACACCACGGAAATGGACAGGAAACAGCAGGGGCAGCATGCATGGATGCCTCTGAGGCTGCCTAATCCCACCATTACCCCAAATTCTCCTACTGGGGCATGTGTGGTATCGATTCTTCTCAGTTTAATACCGTATACGTCCCCTATCTTGGGACTCTATATTTCATGGATTTTTCGACCACGGAAAATGGAAAAAGAGCTTGCTCTGGCCAGGGGAGTGTCTTTCCTACTGCAGCTAAGGGGACATGTCCATGCTCTGCCTATCACAGGCCAGGAGGCAATTAAAAGAAGAAACAAAAAAAACATCAGTACAATATCTAATACGTCCCCTATCCGGGTAAATTGTTTGGAGAGAGGGCCTGTAGGTGGGGGGCAGGCTGGGGGGAAGGAGGTTTCGCTGGAATAGCCAGAGGAGTGCCCCCTGGGCTAGCGTGTGTGGTGGTGACAACAGCCGGAATGGATTTGGAAAAACTGTAGCATCAACCGGTACGGTATCGATTCTTCTCAGTTTAATACCGTATACGTCCCCTATATTGGGACCCTATATTTCATGGATTTTTCAACCACGGAAAAGGAAAAAGAGCTTGCTCTGGCCAGGGGAGTGTCTTTCCTACTGCAGCTAAGGGGATGTGTCCATGCTCTGCCTATCACAGGTCAGGAGGCAATTAACCCCTTTGCGCCCAGCGCCGCACATGTACGGCGCTGGGGCGATGCGGGCACATGACGCCCGCTCGCGGGTGCGGCGGGCATCATGGCTGGCAAGTCTCTGCTGTTTCTAACAGCAGAGACTTGCCGCTGCTTACCGCCATCGGCGGCGTCTTCCTGGGAGCCTAGATGCCGTGATCACACGTGATCACGGCATCTAGTTGCGTCTCAACCCGGAAGCATTCGCTTCCGGGTGGTGTACAGACACCCCGTGTGGCCAATCGGGGTGTCTGTACACCATATGAAAACTGTAATCCTCGCTGGTGAGGATTACAGTTTTCAAAGTGCAATTCTTATTCTGGCCACTAGATGGCAGGCCAGGATAAGAAATGAGCAATTCTTGGATTTCTGAGTCTATAAAATCCATAATTGCTCATAAAGAAAAAAAAAAAAGCCACAATATATCAGCCCATATTTGACCTTTCAAATAGTAGAAAAAAATAAAAAAAAATGTTAAAAAATATATAAAAAATAAAAAAGATATAAAAGTTCAAATCACCCCCCTTTCCGTATAATTAAAAAATAAATAACTAAATAACAATAAATATAGACATCATGGGTATCACCGTGACCGAAAACGCCCGTACTTTTAAAATATTAAAAAAAAAATTCCAGTACGGCGAATTGTGCGGCGGAAAAAAGCGTCCAAATGGCGATTTGTCGTTTTTTGTCACTTTTTTTTTCTAAAAAAAATTAAATAAAAAGTGATCAAAAGGTCATACACACCCCAGAATGGTATCAATAAAAACTTCAGATCGTCCCGCAAAAAATTAGCCCCCATTCAGCTCTGTACACATAAATACCAAAAAGTTATAAGGGTCAAGATTTGACAAGGAAAAAAAAAAAAAAAGGGCAACTTTCTAATTATTTTATCACTATGAAAACGCAGGAAAAAATATACATATTAGGTATTGCCGGATTCGTACTGACCAGTAGAATGAAAGTAGCAGATCAGTTTTAATGCACATCGAACGCTGTAAATAAGAAACCTGTAGAACTGTAGCGGAATAGCGTTTTCTTTGCAATTTCACTCGGTTTGGAATTTTTTTCCCGCTTCCCACTACACCATATGCAATATTAAATGGTGGCGTTGGAAAGTACAACTTGTCCCGCAAAAAAAAAGCCCTCATACAGCTATGTGAACAGAAAAATAAAAGAGTTATGGCTGTTTGAAGGCAGGGAGCGCAAAACGAAAATGCATAACCGAAAAAACCTCCGGGCGCGAAAGGGTTAAAAGAAGAAAAACAAAAAACATCAGTACAATATCTAATATGTCCCCTATCCGGGTAAATTGTTTGGAGAGAGGGCCTGTAGGTGGGGGGAAGGCTGGGGGGAAGGAGGTTTCGCTGGAATAGCCAGAGGAGTGCCCCCTGGGCTAGCGTGTGTGGTGGTGACAACAGCCGGAATGGATTTGGAAAAACTGTAGCATCAACCGGTAGGGTATTGATTCTTCTCAGTTTAATACCATATACGTCCCCTATCTTGGGACCCTATATTTCATGGATTTTTCGACCACGGAAAATGGAAAAAGAGCTTGCTCTGGCCAGGGGAGTGTCTTTCCAACTGCAGCTAAGGGGACGTGTCCATGCTCTGCCTATCAAAGGTCAGGAGGCAATTAAAAGAAGAACAAAAAAAAACATCAGTACAATATCTAATACGTCCCCTATCCGGGTAAATTGTTTGGAGATAGGGCCTGTAGGTGGGGGCAGGCTGGTGGGAAGGAGATTTCGCTGGAAGAGCCAGAGGAGTGCCCCCTGGGCTAGCGTGTGTGGTGGTGACAACAGCCGGATGGATTTGGAAAAACTCTAGCATCAACCGGTATGGTATCGATTCTTCTCAGTTTAATACCGTATACGTCCCCTATCTTGGGACCCTAAATTTCATGGATTTTTCGACCACGGAAAACGGAAAAAGGGCTTGCTCTGGCCAGGGGAGTGTCTTTCCAACTGCAGCTAAGGGGACGTGTCCATGCTCTGCCTATCACAGGTCAGGAGGCAATTAGAAGAAGAACAAAAAAAAATCTGTACAATATCTAATACGTCCCCTATCCAGGTAAATTGTTTGGAGATAGGGCCTGTAGGTGGGGGGCAGGCTGGGGGGAAGGAGGTTTCGCTGGAAGAGCCAGAGGAGTGCCCCCTGGGCTAGCGTGTGTGGTGGTGATAACAGCCAGATGTAGTTAGAATGACGACGCAGGACCCCAACTTAAAAATTTAGCATCAACCGGTACAGTCGTAAATTATGAGATTGATCAAGTGTGGTATGTCTTCTATGTATACTACTCAGTTTAATACCGTATATGGCAGCTATCCGGAAAAATAGTTTGGAGATAGAGAAAGATAGGACAAAGACGTAAATTGTTTGGAGAAAGGGAATGTAGGTGGGGTGGCAGGCTGGGGGAAGGAGGTTGAGCTGGAAGAGCCAGAGGAGTGCCCCCTGGGCTAGCGTGTGTGGTGGTGACAATAGCCGGATGTAGTTAGAATGACGACGCAGGACCCCAACTTAAAAATTTAGCATCAACCGGTACAATTGTCAATTATGAGCTCGATCAAGTGTGGCATGACTTTTTAGACGGAGATTGCATGTGGTCACGTACTCCCTGGAACCCCATAGTCACCCCTTCTCTGATGTGCTAGCCCAGAACATTCTCTGCCCCAATTCGCAAGACCTTTTGCAGTCTCCGTGTACTGACAGAGGGTATTTACCAGTGTTGTCTGAGGAGGTGGTGGACAATAGCGAGACACAGGTGTCGGGGGTGAGGTAGTTGTATGGGAAGCAAGTTACAGTGGGGACTCCTTGGGGGGACTTTCTCATGATGGGACAGATTCAACTTGGGTGGATCAGGCACAGGAACAGATCTTTTTTTTTTTTTTTGTGTTTATTTAACTTTTATTTAGCACAAATAACCACAGAGATATTTATTCGTTATCTTCACTGCGCAGTCTGGCATTGGGGTTCGTCACTTTGATGGCGAGCTGTGCCGCTCTCTCTCTACAATGGTCTTTAGGTTCTTAGATGGAGACGTTGTGGGCGATTTCTGAACAGAAGGACTTGTTGCTCATCAATAGAACCTCGAGCTCCTTGACATTGAGGACCAGGAATTTGCAGAACCCTGTGGGCAGCATGTGTTTGGTCTTCTTGTTGCTACCGTATCCAATGTTGGGCAATATAGATACGCAGGTAATATTATTTTTCACACCTATCCCAAAAATAAAATTTACACAGTTTGCGCAAATAAAACTGGAAACTGGAACTGGAGAGAGGGCCTGTAGGTGGACCTCCGGAAAAATTGTTTGGAGAGAGGGCCTGTAGGTGGACCTCCGGAAAAATTGTTTGGAGAGAGGGCCTGTAGGTGGACCTCCGAAAAAATTGTTTGAAGAGAGGGCCTGTAGGGGGCCCTCCTGAAAAATTGTGGTAAAAGAGTGCCAGTTGGACCTCTGAAAAATGGCGTTTTTTTGGTCAGCATTAGGCAAAGACGATATGGAGGCGGAGGAGGAGTAGGAGGAGTAGAGAAGAGGAATCGGATACATAAGTAAAGTTAAATTTTAGCTGCTTTCCCCCGGAGGAGATTTGAATTCCGGTGAAATCCAGGCTTTGTTCATTTTAATAAGCGTCAGTCTGTCAGCGCTGTCAGTTGACAGGCGTGTACGCTTATCGGTGATGACGCCACCAGCTGCACTGAATACCCGCTCTGACAGCACGCTAGCGGCAGGGCAGGCCAGCACCTCCAAGGCGTACAGCGCCAGTTCAGGCCACGTGTCCAGATTTGAAACCCAGTAGTTGTATGGAGCAGAGTGATCGCTACGGACGTTGGTATGGTCAGCTAGGTATTCCCTCACCATCTTTCTGTACAGCTCCCCCCTACTCTGCCTAGACTGGGGACAGGTGACAGTGTCTTGCTGGGGTGAAATAAAACTGGCAAAGGCCTTGGAGAGCGTTCCCCTGCCAGTGCTGGACAAGCTGCCTGCTCGCCTCCTCTCCCCCGCTACTTGGCCCACAGAACCATGCCCTCTGCCGCTAGCGGCGTCAGATTGGAAGGATTGTTTCAGCTTGTGCACCAGGGCCAGTTGATATTGATTCACTCTCATACTCCTTTCCTCTGTAGGGATGAGAGTGGAAAGGTTCTGCTTGTACCGTGGGTCCAGGAGAGTGAACACACAGTAATCGGTGTTTGAAAAAATGCTTCTAACGCGAGGGTCACGGGATAGGCAGCCTAACATGAAGTCTGCCATGTGCGCCAGAGTCCCAACACGCAAGAATTCCCTCTCCTCAATGGCCTGACTCTCCATTTCCTCCTCCTCCTCCAAGTCCTCCTCTTCAGCCCATACACGCTCAAGAGTTAAGGACTGAGCACTGGTACCCTCTTCTGTCTCGCCGACATTCTCCTCCTCTTCCTCCTCATCCTCATCCCCCTCCTCCAATACGCGCTGAGAAACAGACCGGAGGGTGCTCTGGCTATCAAGCGACGTATCTTCCTCCACCGTCTCTTGTGACAAGCGCAAAGCATCCGACTTGATGCTGAGCAGTGAGTTTTTCAACAGGCAAAGCAGCGGGATGGTGAGGCTGATAATGGCGGCATCGCCGCTGACCATCTGTGTTGACTCCTCAAAGTTGGTCAACACCTGGCAGATATCAGACATTCACGTCCACTCCTCATTGTAGAATTGAGGAATCTGATTGACCTGACTACCAGTTCTGGTGGAAGTTGACATCTGGCAGTCTACAATCGCTCTGCGCTGTTGGTAAACTCTGGATAACATGTTTAATGTGGAATTCCATCTCGTGGGCACGTCACACAACAGTTGGTGAGCGGGCAGTTGTAGGCGGCGCTGCGCTGCCCTGACAGTGGCAGCATCTATGGTCGACTTGCGGAAATGCGCACAGATGCGGCGCACCTTGGTGAGCAAATCAGACAGATTGGGGTATGTCTTGAGGAACCGCTGAACTATGAGATTGAACACGTGGGCCAGGCATGGCATATGTGTCAGTCTGCCGAGTTGCAGAGCCGCCACCAGGTTACGCCCGTTGTCACACACAACCATGCCTGGCTTGAGGTTCAGCCGTGCCAGCCACACATCGGTCTGCGCCGTGATGCCCTGTAACAGCTCTTGGGCGGTGTGCCTTTTGTCACCTAAGCTCAGCAGTTTGAGCACCGCCTGCTGGCGCTTTCCCACGGCACTGCTGCTGCGCCTAGAGCTACCGACTGAAGGCGCCGTGCCCACGGATGGTAATTCGGTGGAGGAAAAGGAGGGGTCGGAAGAGGAGGAGGCATAGTACGTCTGAGAGACCGTGACCGAGGTAGGCCCTGCAATCCTCGGTGTGGGCAGTACATGAGCGGCCCCAGGGTCATTCTCGGTCCCAGCCTCCACCAAGTTAACCCAATGTGCCGTCAGTGAGATATTGTGTTCCTGCCCGGCAGCACTTGTCCACGTGTTCGTGGTTAGGTGGACCTTCTCAGAAACAGCGTTGGTCAGGGCACGGATGATGTTCTGTGACATGTACTGGTGTAGGGCTGGGACGGCACATCGGGAAAAATAGTGGCGGCTGGGGACCGAATACCGAGGGGCAGCCACCGCCATGAGATTGCTAAAGGCCTCGGTCTCTACCAGCCTATAGGACAGCATCTCCAGGCTAAGCAATTTGGAGATGTGGACGTTGAGGGCTTGGGAATGTGGGTGGGTGGAACTGTATTTCCTCTTGCGCTCCAGCGTCTGCTGTAAAGACAGCTGAACGCTGCGCTGGGACACATTGGTGGACACTGTGGAGGATCGTGGAGGCAAAGGTGTGGTTTTCTGGCGGGAGGCGCTCGAGCCGGGGTCCTGGGCAGGGGGTTGACTAGCAGAGGCAGCAAGTGACGCAGGGGGTTGACTAGCAGAGGCAGCGAGTGACACAGGGGAAGGAGCAGTGGTGTGACCCGCAGGAGGTGGTGAACGGCCTTGGTTCCATTGAGTGGAGTGTTTAGCACTCATATGCCTGCGCATGCTGGTGGTGGTTAGGCTAGTAGTGGTGGCACCCCTGCTGATCCTGGTGTGGCACAGGTTGCACACCACAGTCCGTCGGTCATCCTCACTTTCTTTAAAGAACCTCCAGACTTGCGAACATCTAGGCCTCGCCACGGGAGCTTCACTACGTGAAACAGTTGCTGCTGATGCACCAGCTCTGGCCCTGCTTCTCCCTCTGGCCACACCACTGCCTCTTACAACCTGTTCTGGTGCAGCACTCGCCTCCGCCTCAGAAACACTGTCTTCACTCGGCATTTCAACCCAGCTTGGGTCAGTGACCTCGTCATCCTCCGATTCCTCAGTCTGCTCCCCCCTCGGAATTCCTCCCCTGACAACAACTTCACCACTGTCTGACAACCGTGTCTCCTCATCGTCTGACACCTCTTTACAAACTTCTTCCACTATCTCAACATTGTCATCATGATCATCATCATCACCCACAGACTGCGACAGTTGGAAAACTTGGGCATCGGGAACGAGGTCAGCAGCAACCTGAGAAGTGGTTTGTGACTGTTGGAAGGGTCCAGAAAACAGTTCCTGAGAGTATGCCGGATCGCATTCCAAATTTTCCTGGGAGGGGGCAGACTGGGGGATAGGAGGTTGAGGTGGAGGAGCCAGAGGAGTGCTCTCTTGGGTAACGTGGGTGGACTGCGTGGAAGACTGACTGGTGGACAAATTACTTGAAGCATTCTCCGCAATCCACGAGATCAGCTGTTCACACTGTTGTGGTTTCAACAGTCCTCTACCACGTGTCCCTGTAAGTTGAGACATGAAGCTAGGGAGTGTAGCTCTGCGGCGTTCGACAGCAACCTCATTAGCAGGTACTGTCTCACCCTGCCCAGGACCACGGCCTCTGCCCCCTGCAGTAATTGAATGCCCACGCCCACGCCCTCGTCCTCGACCCTTAGCCCTGGGGTTCAACATTTTCTGTATATAAGTGTATGATATAAAAAAATAAATAAATAAACGGGCCTGGTGTACTGAAACCCACAAACTTGTTCAGTCTGGTTTAAAGAAGTGACGTACAGAAAGTGTCACCTGGACAGAATATACGGATTGGTGTGAGTGTGCTGAACTGTGACACACAGAAAGGTTACACGCAGCTGTGTGAAATGGATTTGTATCACTCAGCTAAAACAACAAAAAAACTAATTTTGTTTGTATATTTTGTTTTGGATTTTTGTTTTTTGTAGAGCTAACTGACACCCTAGTGACGGTAGCTATTTAGACTGCGACCCAGACAAATGTCGCTCAAAGATTTTTTTTGCTTTTTTTGCTATACCCGTGACAGGCAGCAAAAGACTGTGTTGTATTCAGTGACGTACAGAAAGTGTCGTACAGAAAGTGTCACCTGGACAGAAAATAGTGAGTGTACTGAACTGTGACACACAGAATGGTTCCACACTGCTGTGTGCAATGGATTTGTATCACTGAGTTAAAACAATAAAAAAAAAAGTGTTATATATGGTGATAGCTGCACTACTAGTGCCAGCCAGCCAGCCAAGCCAGGAGCCAAAAAAAAATGTCTTCTAGCCCTTAGAAGGGCTGTTGGGTTCTTTGTGGGTGATTCCTGCCTAACAGAGAACTAAATGCAGGCCCTAACACTCTCCCTGCAACGCAGCAGCTCTATCCCTAACGACATCCAGACGGCATCTGAGCCGAGCACCGCGGCCAGTCACTAGTATATTCCAGGGTCACCTGATCAGGCCAGCCAACCCCTGCTATCGACATGTAAGGGCCCCACGTGATGCTGGGTGTACCGTAGAGTCTCCTGGCTTGTGATTGGCTGTGTTTATAGGCGCCAAACAAGCACGATGCGGAAGTTGCCATTTCCTCGAGCATGGCGAGATACTCGTCCGAGCAGCGAGCACTTACGAGTACCCTAATACTCGAACGAGCACCAAGCTCGGACGAGTATGCTCGCTCATCTCTAGTCATTATGTTTTACCTTTATTTATAAAAAATCCAAAAGTTAACGAAAAATTGAAAAAATTGAATCTCTCTGCTATTAAGATGTGAAATTTCAAAATTTCACTTTTTTTTTTGAAGATTTTCCATTTTCATCATTTTTTTCCTGTAACACATCAAGGGTTCACAACAAAACAAACCTCAATATTTGTTACCCTGATTCTGCAGTTTGCAGAAACACCCCATATGTGGTCGTATATTGCTGGGCACACGACCAAATTTTTTTAATTAGAAAATAATGCGTTAGGCCCAAACTTTCTTTTTCACAAAAGAGATCAGGAGAATATCCCCTCCACAATTTGGTACCCATTTTCTCCTTAATATAGTAACACCCCAATTGTGGTCGTAAACTGTTATTTGGGAATACACCAGGGCTCAGAAGGGAAGGAGCGGCATCTGGATTTTCTAACATGGAATTTTCCGTCATCGTTTTTAAGAGCAATATTTATTTCATTTTTTTGTTGATTGAGCTGTGTGAGGGCTTATTTTTTTGCATGACAAGATGTGCTTTTTATTGGCACAATTTTGGGGTACGTTTGGATTTCTGGTCGCTTTTTATCTCATTTTTTGGGAGGAAAAGTCAGAAAAAAAGCTGTTTGGTGTCATTTTTCTATATTTTTTTTACACTTGATGGGGTAGAACATGTGATACTTTTATAGATCCAGTTATTACAGATGCAACAATACCAAATATGTCTATTTTTTTTTTTTTTTACATTTTACACAATAAGAGCATTTTTCGAAAAAAAAAAATCATGTTTTTTGTGTTGCAATTTTCTTAAAGCCACTTAGAGAAATGAAGACAGATATTTTTGTTAAACCAACAGATAGGAA